>JADDOH010005863.1:0-77657 GCA_016648135.1 Agrypnia vestita
TTAATATTATATATTCCGATACTTTCAAAAAGTTTTTTACATCTTCAGGTGATACGTCCCTCTTAAATCTAATTTGGATGTCGGATTCCATGTTTGTTAATAATTTACGTGATCGGAATGTTCTTGAAGTATAACTGACAATTCTGCTACTTTTATTATTTTTTGAAGACTGGCTTATTATTTCAAAAACGTTATCGCGAAGTTTAAGAATATCCTGGAAAAATATTTTGATACACAAGTAAATTAGTACTAACTACTTCTATTTATTTTATCATACTAAAAATATTATAAATAAAACAAACATATATACTTGTAAAAAATCTTCAGATATGGTGAACTTTTGAATAAATTTTGTTGACTCTTTAATAAAATCGTTGGATGTCATAACATTGGTTTCATCCAAACCAACCATCTGCTTTGCAATATCAGCACGTGTTAGTTTTTCAACGCTGGACAGAAAATTTTGATATGTCACTTCAACATTTAATGCCTTTAACAAAAAATAAATACAGATTTCATTAATGTATTTGAAACGGACACATTTGGAATAACATATTATGCATTTTTACAATCCATATTGCAATGTGTAATCGTAGGTTGGGGTGGAACATGTAAAAGTAATCCAGGCTCCTAAAATCACAAAAAAAATTGTAACTAACTTACTTATAATGTAACAATCACATCTCAAGAGATACTTTACTCACAATTTCATACAATAGCAGTCAACCACTATTGTATAAAATTGACGCTTTGTTAATTTTGACATTTGACAGATGTTTTGACATTTCTCATTTTTGACTTTACACGTACGTCCCATTTCTTTCATGTCTTACTAATTATAATGTCATTGTTATAATGAGAATACAGCATTTAATAATGTGTAATATATTGAGAAAAGAAAAATATAACAAAATACATAATAATAAAATTTTAACTGACGATAAAATGAAAAATTAAAAAAATTAAAATGAAAACAACTAAAAATAATTTAAAAAAAACAGAAACAAAAAAATCTAATAAATAAAAAATTTGTTTTATTACAAAAATGTATAGGTACACAAATTATAAAATTTATCAAAATGATAATTTTTATGATTGATATCATTTCAAAAGTCATGTAAAGAGTCAAACAGAGTTGAGCGAAAAGAGAGTGGTCATGCATTTTATATTCTATATTTTACTCTGACCAATAGATATATACAAACCCTTACCACAAAATCTCCAAGGCTAGTACTCAAAATCTTATCCACATACATGAGAATTTTAAACCAATCAACGCAACAATCCTAAAAGTATGCTCAGTAACACCCTGCAGTAAAAGTAATTTTTTTATTTTTATTTAATTAATAATGTATATAATATTTTTTTGCGATCATACATTGACAATGTTTGCAAATAAATATTTTTTGTGTGTATATATATACCTCACCAGAATTATGATTCTTGTGTGTGGTGGGGAATGTTTTGAATTTTTACTTTGCGATCAATTAGCATTGTGAAAATTTTTACCTTTATTGTCTGAAGTACACCGGAGACCAATGAAAATGCTTCAGAGTACTCATTTCTGTAGAGATTCGTTTCAAATTTATCTATGAAATTGTTTAACTCATAATCAGATAATTCATTGGGCAATAAAACAATTATGGGATCACCATCAACGCTAGCACAAGCATCTCTAGAATCACAAACTGTCAAAACTGGTATCAGCGGAGTATCTAAAAATAAATTTTTATTCATATGATCGTTATAATATTGGGATGGCCTAAAAGCCAGTGTTGACCTAAAATGATATGCCTCTATTTTTGGAATTTTTTTCCTAGACAGGGCAAATTGGTTTTGATTATGAAACAGCATTTGAAGAAAAGTGGTGACATCCGCTCCATGGACAATAGGGTGGTCCAAATTTTTTTTCTACTTTTTTCAGGGACACAGTAATTAAAAAGTGCTAAATGGTCTCAAAATAACCTGTGTGGAATATTATTACATTCTGATATGTCTTTCTCCTCCGGATTAATATTGATTATTAAATTTTTTTTGGAGGTAAGTTCTAATCAAAATAACCAGTGTGGAATATTATTACATTCTGATATGTCTTTCTGCTCCGGATTATTAAAAAAAAATTCCAGGTAAGTTCCAATTAGGGTTCCAATCAATAAATGTTACTTTTTTCATACATGAAAAAGTAAGATTATTGTGATATTGTCGTGGCAAAAATGGAAGAAATATGGTCAAGAGCATCCATTCCTACTGTGTAACATAAACGAGTAAAAGCCGTGTTGAAGGCAAAAATCAATTTCTTCCTTGAATCAAAAGTATCTAGCCTTTGGTGGCTGTTGGTTATGATAGAACTACCTTAAATATTGATAAGCATGGAGGTGTCATATGTTTGCTTGCAAATTGAAAGATACAATGAATTAACTGCCAACTGCATGTGAACAAATTACCTTTCCGATACTTGTTTCGGGGCCTAAGATATTTTCCAGGAGAATTGGAAAAGATTTGAAAAAGGCCCATTATCCCTTTCAATGCATTTAAACTTAATTATTTTAAAAAAATAAATTAAAAAGAGTTACCCGAGTTTAATGTTCAAGGTAATAAATATTAGCACAGACCAAACATATTTCAACAGAATAGTCTCCGTGATTTCAACATGCATATTTCCTAAGGATTTAGTAGAAAAATCGCCACACAAAATATCTAATGCCCGATGGCTAACTCGGGCTAATCTGATTATATCGTATATTCGTTATGATAGAATATCCTGAAAACTTATTGATTCTTGCAATGTATGTCATCAAGGCTCTAACCTATTTTGCAATCAAATTCACACTTCCTCTAAAGATGGAGCATGGCACCTGTTTAAACTCATCGCCGCAATAGGATACAGTAAAATCCCATTAATTCGAACCACGATAATTCGAAATTTTTCTAACCCACGAGCCCCAAAATGTTAATTTCGTAGGAGATTAACCCCGATAATTCAATTACCGTAATGTAATTCGTAATTTGAAATGATTTATAGCTCCTTGCACCATAAATAATTCAAAATTTTACAAAAATAAAAAAAATATTTAGTTTTTTCCCAAGTAAGAACAAATAAGAAGTCCATATCGGGTACTTTATTAATAGAAATTACGCGATCTTTGTATTTATGTTATCTATGCTTTGTATTAGCATAAAAAATATTGCGCTTTCAAAATGATTTCTTGAAATATGCAAAAATACAGATATTTTTCACAAAATTAATGACTTTTTCACAAGTTTTACGATTTTTTGTAAATTTCGCAATCACTTGAAGAGTTTTTTTTTGGACCTTGAATTTCGAATTAATATGGTTCCGCGTACATAATTCGAAATGTTTTTTTTGGGTACCTTGAATTTCGAATTAAGGAGGTTTTACTGTATTTGCTCACAGAGCTGAAAGCCAAAACAGATCTCGTAATTTAAGAAACTGTTACTCTGCAGACCCAGAAAATTTATAAATTATCTTTAGAAAAAAAATTCAGGAAAATAGAAAAATTCCGTCTGCATCATCTTCCTACCGTAAAATTTGATGCATCATCTTACACCGACCTCATGAACTGGAAAGAGAATATATCTGATGCACCAATATTGAAATCCTTACCTGACGAAGACATCCAATTACTTGTCGCCCAAAAATCAGAAGGAGAAATGTCTTAGCTATGCCTGCTATGTCACACACACGCTGTTGAAAATTGTTATTGGTAATCAAGACTATGACAGAAGTTTCAGCTTCATTGTGCGAAAAATCAAGAGGGAAAGCTTCATAAAAAAACAAATAGTCTTAAAAAGGCATGCCGAAATTCAATAGCAAGAAGAATTTTTGCTATTGAATGTTGATGCTATTGAATATTGAATGAAATATTATTGTATAACTAGCTGATTGGCCCGGCTTCGCTCAGGACCATAATTCGGTAAGCATAGAATTGTGTTGACTTCTCTTTTTTGCTGGTTTCAGTACCTGTGATTGGATTGCCTTGCTGGGCCGTCTTCGCTTTACCAAAATATCGACAGATATTTTAGAACACAATCATAACACTCTAGAGAGAACCATCCAAAACTCTCTAGAGCATTCTAAAATTTTATAGAACTTTCTGGAATCTTCTAGAACTTTCCCTTTCCAGAACCTTCTAGAGCATTATAATTTTTTCTGGAACCTCTAGACCCACCGACGCACTCCCCCACTCAGTTTGAAACCTTATAGATCTTTCTGATAGCTTGTAGAACTTTCTCCTTCCAGAACTTTCTAGATAATTCTCAAACCCTCAGTTTGGAACCTTACAAAACCTTCTTCAACTGTCTCCTTCCAGAACCTTAATGAACGTTCAGGAACCTTTTTGAACTTTGTCTTTCCAGAACCTTCTAAAGCATTCAAGAACCTTCATGAATATTCTGACAGTCACTCTCCACCACACTTTTTGGAATGTTAGAGAACTTTCTTTAGAATAATGGAGAATATTCTAAGACTTTCTCCTTCCAGACCATTTTAGAACTTTATCAAATGTTCTGGAACCTTCCATAGTCACAGACACACTCCAATACTTTGTTTGGAACTTTGGATAAACCGGATTTAAAATTCATTTCAAGACAACATACTTACCGACTAAAATGTCAATAAAAGCAAGTGAAGAGCTTATTGATTCATCAGAAGATACGTCGCTGAAAAATACTTTTAATCGCGAGCAATTAGCAAAATTCTGGCTCAGTTGCTGACACTTATCCCTGCTTGTTTGACGAAGCCATGAAAGTCCTCCTCCCCTTGACTACCTCATACTTATGTCAATGTATGAGGTAGTCAATTATGGGATTTTCTGCCATGGTTCCTATTAAGACTAAATACAAAAATAAATTGGACGTATCAAATTCACTACGATTAAAAGTGACTAAAATTGAAGTCAACGCTAATGCTGGTGTGACAAGAAATAGGCAACAAACGCATCCTTCCCATTAAAATATCACATATTAATATTTTTTGTAATTTTCTTTTTTCTTAATTGAATAGTAGTTCGTGTGGTTGGGGGAAATGAATTGGGATATGAATTGGGAAAATGTGAGGCAGGAGGTGGGTCCCAAAAATTTTTTTTTTTTGGTGGGTCGCGGTCCTGTCAACTTTGGGAACCACTGTTCTAAAGCATTCAAGAACCTTCATGAACATTTTGAAACCTTCTAGATACGCCGACACACTCCACTACTCAGTTTGGACTCTTATAGAACTTTTGGGAATCTTCTTGAAACTTTATCAAACATTCTGGAACCTTCTAGATACACAGACACACTCCGCCATACTATTTGGAATGATAGAGAAAGTTTGGTAATCTTCTAGAACGTTTTTTATCTATAACTTTCTAGAGCTTTATCAAATGTTCTGGAACCTTCTAAACTCACTGACACACTCCACCACTCAGTTTGCGACCTTATAGAACTTTTGGAAATCTTCTAGATCCTTTTCCTTCCAGAATTTTCTATATTAATTTTAAATTACACATACCAATAATGGACATAAATTATAATTTTCTATTGTCTCTAATTAAACTAAATAGATTATCCGATAGAAGGAAAATTGCTGACCTCGTATTACTGTATAAAATCGTAAATAATTATTACAACAGTTCAGAACTAACGCAGCTAATTTTTTATCACATCCCTTCCAGGAGCACTAAACAAAGTATATCGTTTCATTGTGACAATGTTAGTGTAAATTATCTCTATAGCTCACCTATTAGAAGGCTCCATAGGTTAGGAAACGAGTATGGCTACCTATCGGATGTTTTTTCGGAAACACTAGCCGCCTACAAGAAGGCTCTTCTGGACGAATTCGGTCGTTTATAATTGGTTATTGATGTCATGTCTATCTCTTGTTTTTAGATTTTTGAATTTTACATTTCATTTTATTTTACTGTCATTTTTATTGCTTCTTGATTTTTAGATTAGATTTGTTTACAATTATTTCATTTTGTTGTAATTTTGTTGCTTCTTGAATTTCAGACATAATTATTTTAATTTGTTGTAGTTTTATTGATTGTTGACATTCATATTTGATTTGATAACTATTATTTCATTTGATGTAATTTTGTTATACTTTATGTTAAGTAATGTTTTATTTTTCTTTATATATCACTTTATTAATTGTTTTTGATAGAATTATACCTTATCTCCTTTTTTTATTATTACTTATCAATCTAAACATGTTTATATATATTGTTTCTTTAATGGTACGTTGTACCGTGTATTAATTAAATAAATAAATTAATACTCCGACACTTAAACCTTCTTGAACTTTCTCTTTCCAGAACCTTCTAAAGCATTCGAGAACCTTCATGAACGTTCTGGAATTTGCTAGACCCCCAGACACATTCCACCACATTGTTTGGAATGTAAGAGAACTTTCTTTAGAATAAGAAACTTTCTTAAAAATTTCTGAGATCACTACTTTACACTTTTTTGCATATATACTTTTTTTACATATATGTCTAACCTCATTATGTTTAAACTATGTATATGTACTTTTTTACATTTATACCCTTTATTTTTCTTTTACATTTAATCGTTTGTTGTATTTTAATTATGTATAAACCTGTTGTAAAAGGCTATTAAGCCGTGTAATTAATAAAATAAATAAATAAATAAATAATAAAGAATCTTCAAGAACGTTATCCTTCCAGAAAATTCTAGAACTTTATCAAACATTCTGGAACCTTCTACAGTCACCAATACACTCTGCACCTTTGTTTGGAACCTTATAGAATTTTTGGGAATATTCTAGAACGTTCTCTTTCCAGGACTTTCTACAGCTTTATCGAACGTTCTGGAACCATCTAGACTCGCCGGCATACTCCGCCACTCAGTTTGGAACCTTATAAAACCTTCTTGAACTTTCTATTTCCAGAAAATTCTAAAGCATTCGACAACCTTCACGAACGTTCTGGAACTTTCTGGACACACTGACACACTCCGCTACTCAGTTTGGAACCTTATAGAACTTTTCGTAATCTTCTAGATCATTCTCCTTCCAGAACTTTCTAGAGCTTCGACAAACATTCTGGAACCTTCTGGACCCACAGAAACACTCGGCCATACTGTTTGGAACGTTAGAGAACTTTCAGGAATCTTCTAGAACGTTCTCCATCCAGAACATTCTTGAACTATCGGTCTGGAACCTTATAGAGTCACAGACACACTCCGCCACCAGAACTTTCTAGACCTTTATCATACATTCTGGAACTTTCTAGACTCACCTCTTAGTTTGGAACCTTATAGAACTTTCGGAAATCCTCTAGAATTTTCAGGACTTTCTAGAGCTTTACCGGAAGTTCTGAAACGTTTTTGACTCACCGGCACACTCCACCACTTAGTTTGGAACCTTATAGAAATTTTGGGAATTTTCTAGAACGTTCTCCTTCCAGAACTTTATAGACTGGATTTTTCCAGAAGAAAAGAAGAATTTTCTAGAATTACCGATACAATCGGCTGGCCCATTCTGGAACAATTTGAAGCATTTGTGGTCTTCCCATAACAAAGCAATGTGCTAGAAAGCACATTTTTCCCACCCATCCCCACCCACGGTCAGTCACCCCCGCCAAACTCACATACTTTCGATGAGACACCAAGAGGTATCTAACACCGTAACCACCAGAGGGTGGTAGTGTCTGGTTGTGGAGAAAACTTGGCGGGTAGGGAAACACGGGTTTCTTTATATATATATATATATATATATATATTGATATTGATTGATATAAATGTCATTTTTGTCAATTTTTTCTTGCAATGAATAGAAATTACTCATACAATTTCAGTTTGTTCAATACACACATTTTTAAATTTTTTTAACTTTGTTGTAACAACTCATCAAAAAAGTTGGTTTTTTTCAAAATATATATTCTCTTTAGTCGATCCGAAGGCGGAAAATGATAGTCTATTATAATAAAATTTTATATGTGAGCTAAAAAACATCATTTTGCTGCATAAAAATTAGGAAAAAATTCCTACAGCCGCGATCACCCTAATAGGCAACTAACCACAAAAGATTTTGTATAGTTATAAGAATTATAAAACAAACATTTTAAAAAATGAGTCCAACGACTCATTGTGTTATATTGGAACTCACATTAAGCTGAGGTAGGTATGTAGCCACTATCATACCGTTCCACATGCATATTTTGTAAAGGTCATATACTTATACTTTATATATTACTTGGTTTATAAATATATACAAAACATATATATGTTACACCGAATTTGCATTTCCAGTGATACTATACTTTCACTAGTATTAATGTATTTTACCCGGTCGGGCAGATTGGGGGCGTGAAATTATGTCAATCAATGAATTTACAGATTCACTACACATTATCTGTGAAAATATATTTTGACCACGAATGCGCGCATTTCTAAAAGCATAGATAAATGGCTAGGTGCGCACTACGAATTTTTCGAACAAACGAAAAAACGCTGCGGCATAATGTCGCACCGCAGTGTTATAACAAAGGATTTTGAATCGTATTGCGCGCACTCAGCGGCAAAATAACGCAGCGGCGAAAACATGTTACAACTCGCTTGCGGCGCGGAGGTTAGTCTATTCTGTGGAAGTTAGCGGCAAAATAACGCATCTTTTTAAAGTCTTAAAATTTCCATTTAAAATATTTGTTATTAGATTTTGGTTTATGTCTAATAGAGTCGTTATTGAATGCAATATCATTACTACAATTTTCGCAATGAATCGTTATTGAATGCAATATCACTACTACAATTTTTGCAATGGATCGTAATTAGATCTACAGGTACATTGTCCTGTAATATTAAAGGAACGATATTTTTTTTCTGAATTAAGTGAGAAAAGATTGTCATCAAACCATTCTTTGATTGCATTCATATTGTGATTAGCTGCAATGTTCTAAAGAATTATTGCAATATCATCAGCAAATGCTATCTTTTTCTCACGTAATTTAAACACTTGGTTTACATAAATTAAAAATAAGGTGGAACTGATAATATTCCTCTGTGGGATTGCAAAATCCAGATTAAATTTCGTAGGTAAATGATTTAATTCGATATGTGGATACCTTGTTTGATTCTCGTTCACTTATACACTTTGATATAGATCTGTAATCACTTTTTGTTATGTGTCTTTTTGTTTTCTTTGATGAGTTTGAATTATAAGATGATCCAGAATATCGTAAGTGTTCGCAATCAAAATTTTAAAAATACTAATCATTGAATATCAAAGCCCAGAGTCCAGAAGTGTGACAGTTCGAGAGACAGAACGCTATCGCCACAGAATGCTACCACTCAAAGGATAAAAATTAGAAATATTCTCGCTTTGTAGTGACTTTGGACTAGACTAGTGTGGAATGAGACACAAAACGCAAAAGAAATTTTGAAAAACAAGGTCCATGCGCCATTAAAATCTTGTTATAATATAATGGAGAATTGGTGCAGCTGAAACATTCAACACTTCAGCATAACTATTTTAATAATATCCGGAATACCGGTATGTAATGTGGATATGCACAGAAGAAATTAATAACGCAGTAAGAACATTTTTCACGCAAAAACTTAAATAAAGGCCCGGTTCCCCGGTTGTTTCTAGTTGATTTAAAATAAAAGTTCGTTAAAGCATAGATTTTTACGAAAGGGATGTCAATCTGTCAAATTTAATTTTGACAGTTTGGAAACGAATATAATTTCCCTAGTAAGATGTCAGTTAAAATATTGTACATTAAATTTCTGTTGGTGAAAATCTGCTTAGATGTGATAAGAATGACCTTGAATATAATTTCTCTAAAATCAAGTGAAATTCAAGTAAAATCACACGAAATTCAGATTCACTGTAACATATACACAATATGTGATCTGTAAGAACTGTATACCGAGTTTGAAAAAAAATATTGAAAATATTTTAATTTAATGTGAACTTAAGGTATTCTGATAAGAAATAAATGTAGAGGTAGAAAACAGCGAAATCATTCCTGTTTCAACTCCAGACCATCAACACCTCTTTTATTTAACGACACCAGCAATTATCGGTGATCCACACCTCAACAAAAAACAGTCTTTGTTCCTGTATGAAACAATGTATATTGTTCATTTATGAGTATATAAAATCTTACCTGAGTATGGCAAAATGGTTTCCGTTACTAGGTTTTCAATATAACTATTGATGGTGACAATATCTGTATAAGCCATCTTATACTTAAAAATGTATATTAAAGGAAAATCCGTCAATAAATCGGTAGCTGCAGAAGTTGAAAATTGAAAAATTGTTCGCAATGCTGTCCCAGATGACGGTTTAACCTAAAGACACACAAATGTTCAGAAAAAATTAAAGAAAAAGAATCATGTATCTAGCTGATGAGCGAAAAAAACTGTACGTTCTTTATTCTTTGATTGGATTTGATTCAGTAGTAAGTAAAAAAATATTATCAAAAACTGCGCAACTCTGAAGAAACTCAAACTCTGAAAAATTATTCTGGGCACCACGTCACTATACTGTTTATAAAGTATTTTATAGTAATTAGGCTGACATCTGTCAAGAAACAATAGGATATAACATTGCAAAAATAATACAATGCGAAAAAGTTCAGTTTTTTTTTCACCAAAAAATCATTCTTTTTTTTTAACTTTTACAATTTTTTTTTTTTTATATATATTTTTTATTTATTTTATTTATTTTTTAAATTTAATTTTTTAAATATATATAAATTTTAAAAAATTTATATATATTTTTTTTTAAATTTACACCCGCTAAATGTCTTACGAGACACTTGTCTGCAGGTTTCATATTATGTATACTTAACTTACACTAAATGAATAAGAGTAAAAATAATATTTATATAAACAAAAGGAAATATGAACAAATGTATATATTTTCTATGCAGGTAAAAATTAAAACAACATTTCTAATTAATATATATATATAATATATATATATATATATAAGTTTGTGTAATGATAGTCCAATGTTCTACAAAAAATAAGTCTGAAATATTGAAAAAAAAAATGCAAACTTTGATGTCGCATATCTCCTTAACTATTAATATTAGGTCATAATAGCTTCCCTGTATACATACCCTGTATATAATTAAAATGAACAAAAACAATTATTTCATTTAGGATTCTTATATTGCACTTGAATATTATTTGTTGTAGCAAGTGTATGCATTAAAGAAATACTACAGTGAATTGTGAAGTGGATAGGAAAAGCAAAATTAGTTTAATATAGTAGCATATTATATAATATATCATAAAGTAAATACAATTAAGTAAAGAAATGTACATTCACTCAACTATTACAGTTTTGCAAGAGGTAATTTAAAATAAATAAAAAAATAAATAATAAAAAATAAAAAAAAAGAGTTTTTAATATATTAATTGCCATACACTCGTGAAAAATCACTGGAAATACTAATAATTAATAAAAGCCCTTGTGTTGCGCAACATCAACAGCGCGTTGGTTGCGTGTCACACTCTAATTCTAAAGTTTTAATTCCAGCACGTTAGAAATCTACGGACAGTTACACAGACAATGAAATTATTATAATTAGATATTTACATAATTTACCTTCTGTGATACATAATAAAAAAAGGTAATTATTCACGTTAAATAATTTCAACAGTAGGTACATATATCTACATTAAAATTAAAAAATGATTTGAATGGTAAAAAGGCACCGTTGCCACTAGATCACTTCACAATAGGAGAAAAAAATCAAAACTTACGATAATTGGTGCAGGAACAGGTGGACCATTCACATGGATGCTGACATCTGAATACACTGTAACATTAGCGGGTCCCTCACACTGAATACTGGGTGTGCAGGTGCATTGAACGAGGAGCCGGAACTTGTAACTCACGTCAGGTTCCAGTCCTGGCCAGGAGCCAGTGGCAACCGGGAGCACGAGGGGAAAGTTACGGACCACAGTGTTATTGCTGAATTCTACTATCTCTGATAAAAACGTCTCCTCACGGGAATTGATAGACAGAAAATTTCCAAATACTCCAGGCTATAAATAAGGTCATGTATAATGTACTACAACTAAAAAATTTAACAAATGTATAAAATGATGACGCGTCGTACTTATAATTTAACACAGGTTTACATATACATATTGTCTTGTGTTTTTCTGCTTATTGTGAGTTTGTGTTGCCACAAAATATGTATTGATGCAGAGTCGACTTATCCTTTGCTAATTTCAATAGAATTTGTGCATTGAATGCGGGGCAATGTCGAGTTACTGGTGGTGGTATTGACATATGGTATTTTTCAGACTTATCTTCAATATGTGGTCTGCAGAGTGTTAATTTATGAATATTTAGATAAAAGCGTCTGGTGTGACACTCCTGAAGTCAATCATAAAAAACTAACCCATTAAAACCAAGTTTTTATTACACTCCCTTTCTCATTTATATTATTTCTATCAACATATTCCTCTTGCTTTAAATTCATGTGTAAAATCTATTCCATGTATATTATTATCCTTAAAACTTATATAATATTGAAAACGTAATAATTGGTATAGGGGAGCACGGCGTTGGCGAAACCGTCTGATCGGACCCATGGCTCGAGTCAGACTCGTTGAAATAGGTTTCGTGCCTTCTCCACGCGTCGGGCTCCTTTCTCATTTGTATGGTTTCCAATATGAAAAACGGTTAAAATTTCAAAAAATCCAAAATTATAATATAATAATTAAATTTTTTGAAACGAAAATTAGTTAGATCTTTTTATCGTCGCCACGAGTCTGCCTGCAAAGTTTCACCTTGATTGGATCGTGGGAAAAGGGTTAAAAATCGATCCAAAGTTTTTTCGGCAGACAAGCAGACACCACGAGTGAAAAGAAAGGGAGTAAAAATCAAAAATCACAGAATTTCATAGCTCCATGTTTTACCCTCGCTTCAAGTCACAGCATAATTCATAATTGTTGGTCAAAAAACTGCCCTCAACTTATAGACGAGATGAACTTATAACCACTTGTATTTAAAACCATTTGATATACGGTGAACTTCTTGATATAAAAATTATGACAAAAAATAAGAGCATGTAAATATAATGCGTTATATTTTACCAGGATGCTAGTATCGAAGAATCCGTAGCCCTGTTCATTTAACAAAATCCACTGAAGATTGCAGCCTGGCCTCAGATCTGACACTTGGGCTTGAATCTCGATGGCCTGATTGGATACAACCAACCTGGGAGAATTCCCCAAATCTATCATAGGCAGCATGCCCTTCTGTACGGTAATTGTAACCTTGGCGGATGCTTTGGCATTGCCTTTCACAACAGTCACTTCAAATATGTATCTTGAAGCAGACAATATTCATTTTATTATTTTCTTATAAAAATTTATATTTTTCAATGGAGTGGTTTAACATTATTTATTCATTTATCACATGTTCAAAAATACAGAAAAGTCATAAAAATTGTTGTATGAGAAAAATTGTTTTGAATAATAAAGAGAAAAATGATAAATAAGATTAAATAGTGAGAAATTTGCATTCATTCAAAAACTACTACACAAAATCCAAATAAGCTGAGCAAATAACTCTTTCAAGTAGTTTCTTGTTGCTATAGTGGTTACGATTCTCGCCTAGTGATCCAGTGGTCGATGATTCGGGCCCCATTCCAGGATATCAGCAAGTTAGTCCTATTTTCAAGCACAAGCGTTTAGCTTAATTTGAAAATAGCAATAATATTTATGCGACATGTATATTGTGTTTATTTCTATATTTTAAAAAAATCACAATGTCAGAGTGCGCTGTTTGAGGGTTTTTGCTATTTCAGATAAAAAGATTGTCTGCTTTATTTATTTATATTTATATTCACACGCCAATCGGCTATATATATGGTTTTTACAAAATTAATAGAATTAAATGAACGGATTAGAAAAATTGCACATATATAAAGAAAATACTAGCATAATAACAACATTGTATAATCATATAGGGTTGAGGGTAGTTTTAATAATGTGATAACAATCTTTTTGCCGCTGATGAGAATGAGACGTATGATTCATCGAGAAGTTGATATCAACGCAGTGGTTATTCACCAGATTGGCAATCCTATTTCTTGGGCCATTAAACATGTAACTTTTTGTGGATTTAGTGGTTTCCAATAATCTACGCACTCTTAGATCCGGCCTAGCAGTGATAATGCCAAATTGTTCCAGGATCTCAGGCGAGTCTATCTGTCCGTTGACAGATTTGTATAAGAAGGTCAGGTCAGACAATTGTCTTCGAGTGATTAGTTTGCTGATTCAGAATCCGTTATATACGGTCTCAACATCTCCTGGTGATTGTGTACGATAGGCGATGTAAATAGTGTCTGTTGTATTTTTTCGAGCTGATTGATTAGTTTATTGGTATATGGCGACCAAATGACGGAACAGTATTCTGGAATCGGTCTCACGAGACTGTTGAATAGTCGTACTAGCGTGTAGACATTGCTGAAGTCCTTCCCAGATCAATGATGTAACCGAGAGTCTTGAAAACTTGTGACGCAACTTTCTCCACGTGGTTGAGAAATCAGTTTATGGTCCACAATAACGCCAAGATTCTTTGCCGAGGTGACTATCGGGAGATGATGTCCATCAATGAGATAATTAGCCTGATATTGATTTTGTGATCTAGAGAATGACATTACCGAGCATTTACCGATATTTAACATAAGTTTGTTTTTAGTACACCACCTGTGGAGTTCATTGAGATCATGCTGAAGAATTGGTGAAGAAGAAGTCTTGGTCATTCATGATTCTTGTGAAAATTTTCATGCAATCTGCATATAGTAGGTAATTGGACAGTAAATTGTATTTATATTTAAAATTTATGGTGAACTAATGAACTAGGTAACAACTTAAGTAAAACATACTCTTCAATATTTCTGCACATTAATAAATGAACACATATGTTTATTTAAAAATACATAATCTGTATTTCGCGCTTTCATACAATTTTGCAATTTTGCTGATTTTATATACTGGCAATGTTTACACCGCATGCAACTACATTTTCGAAGCATTTATATTATGTAAAGATCAGGGGCGTGCAGTGAGAACAAGAAGCATTACTTTAATTTAAACATATACACATTTGGAAAAAAAATCGAAAATAAATATTAGGTCCTTACATATGAAATTGAGGTTTTGCCGTACTGGCAAATTTGATCTCAAATATCTTCTCTTTGGTTAGGAATTCCAAATCCAAATTTATACAGCTATTTACTCATGTATTTGTGTTTTGAAAATTATAATTCATTTGTTTTTTCCTCAATTGTTTTTTTCTTTGCGTCACTCAGTTTACAAAATGAAAAACTTGAAATATCGCGTTATTTGCGAGTACGAGTTCCACCGTGGCACCAGTGCTGCAGAAACGGCTCGAAGGATTAATGATGTGTATGGCGACGGTGCCGCAAAAGAAAACACAGTGCGTTTTTGGTTCCAACGTTTTCGTTCTGGAAATTTCGACCTGCAGAACAAGCCCCGTGGACGGCCGGAGACCAAAGTTGATAATGAAGAATTGAAGGCTATTGTGGAAGCGGATCCATCGCAAACCACATCCGAGTTAGCTGCAGGCTGCGGTGTTAGTGATAAAACTGTTTTAATCCACTTGAAACAAATTGGTAAGGTGAAAAAGCTTGAAAGGTGGGTACCTCACGAATTGAGTGAAGCAAATCAACAAACGCGCGTTGACTGCTGCGTTGCATTACTCAACCGGCACAATAATGAAGGGATTTTAAATCGAATCATTACCTGTGTTGAAAAGTGGATCCTGTACGATAATCGGAAGCGCTCATCGCAATGGCTGAACCCTGCCGAACCAGCCAAACCATGCCCCAAGCGAAAATTGACTACAAAAAAGTTACTTGTGAGCGTTTGGTGGACTAGTGCTGGTGTCGTTCACTTAAATTCTAAAAAAAAAAAAAAACACGCTTTCTTAAATCTGGCCAGACGATTACGGCAGATGTCTATTGTCAGCAACTGCAAACCATGATGGAAAAGCTAGCTGCTAAACAACCGAGGCTGGTTAATCGCTCTAGGCCACTGCTGCTTCATGATAACGCTAGACCACACACTGCACAACAGACGGCTACCAAATTAGAGGAGCTTCAATTGGAATGTCTAAGACATCCACCGTACTCTCCGGACCTTGCCCCAACAGATTACCATTTTTTTCGAAATTTGGATAACTTCTTGCAAAGGAAAAAATTCAACTCCGATGGGGCAGTCCAAACCGCCTTCAAAGATTTTATTGATTCCCGTCCGAATGGTTTTTTTAGTAAAGGGATCGATGAAATACCTATGAGATGGCAAAAGTGCATAGATAGCAATGGTACATACTTTGATTAAATAAATATATTATAATAAAAAAAAATCGGCTTTATGTTCCTCCCATACTAAACGTCAATTTCATATGTAAGGACCTAATATTTATCTGGACGAATACTATGAAATAATAAAATCTGAATATGTAATATGTTAATTATTGTGATTGGAATTTTACGAGATATATCTCTTATTTTTTTCTTCTTCATTTTCTTCACTTTCTTTTCAAAATATATGCTTAGGAAAAAATCATGCTTCTTGTTCTCACTGCACTCCCCTGGTAAAGATATATAATATTTAAATAAACAAAAACAATTTAATTCAGAAATCTTAGGTTTCACATGTATTCTTCTTGTGTATATAATAATATAATGTATGTATCAGTAAGTACTTGAACTTAAATGACTGTACTTACGTTCCTTCATCGGGAAGACCACCTTCAAAATTAATTTCTGATTGATTTTGTGATTTTAAATTCTCACACTCCTTTAAATCAGGCAGAGCTTTACAACTCCAATCGTACTGCAAGTAAAGCATCAAACATTATCAAATATATAAATAGTGATATATGTATACATACAATGGAGCCTCACACTGAGAACATAATTTGTTCCACGTATTGGTTAGTGGTACGAAAAGTTTATTGTTCAAAACCCAGTTTCCTTAGTGCACTATGGAAGTTAAATTAATTGATATTCTACCCTACCACTGTCCTCCCCTTAAATAGAATAATAAAAAACACTATTTACATACAAACATTGTTTATTTTTTGTATTACCAGTTACAAGTTGATTTAAAAAAGTTAACAGTAAAAAATCTGCATATTTCTCTATCTTTTTGAGGAAGCTTCAAAATACTTTACTGAAGCACTACGTCATTGTAGAGGTCTAAGTGAACGCGACGACAAACTCACATTCACAATAAATCATCTCATCACAAAAAAACATGGTGTGGCAATCAGCGTTATGTGTCGGGTATCTTGTAATATGAATGTGCTACAAATGGTGTGAGTATTGTACGTGTTTCCATTGCCAGCTTAAAAAAATAAATGCGAAATCATATAGACATTGATGTCCGACAGTCATGTCCTGTCAGACATCAATGTTGCACAGTTGCTATCACCGGCCGTGAAGCGGCTACCATAGCATGACCTTGCAGCAAGCAGACACCGTGCACCGACCAGCATTGGCTGTGAATTGTCCACCATAGTCGCCTGTTGGGCCGGCCATAGGCATCTACTATCGGTGACAGCCGATTGTAGACATTAATGGTCGCGCAGTGATCACTACTAGCTGCGAAACGGCCACCATAGCCGACCACACTGTCAAGCAGTAAGCAAATAGCAATGGCCGCATAGCAGCCATCAATAGCCGCGCGGCGGCTACTACAAGCTGTGCAGCAGCACAGATAACTGCCCGCAGAGCCCAGCAGCATGCAATCGGTAATAGCGGATTACTTAACTGCTAGCTTATGAAAATTGCCAAAGTGAGTCCGTGAAAAATAAATAAAGTAAACTCTGGCAATCCAACAAAAAGATCGTCACAAAGGGTGTTTGCCATATGAAACTTTACAGTATATACACATAGAATTTATCCCGTAGCTAGTAGCAAAAACTTCGGGACAGTCTTCTTCATTCAATTTTGAATAGAAAACATAATTTGCGCTATGGGTGAAATGTCAACAGTTATGAAGATAACCAACATCAAAGGTTGCATTTTTTTCAATATTTCTGACTTCTTTTCTGTAAAATGTTGAACTATCACTGCTGTAACTTATATGAAATAGCAAAAATGCATTCGCTTTAATACAAGTCAAATATAATTACAAAAACCTTACAAAAAAAATTTTTTTCAAATTTCCTTACAAAAAAAAATATTTTTCAAATTTCTGCAAGGTATCAAAGTGAATGAATTTTTAATATTCAATATAAATTACTCTCATGACATTCCAAAGTTTTACAACAAATAAGCCGGAAATATTGAAAAAAAAAAATTGAATGGTTGAATCAAATTACGCACTAAGTACCATGACCGACAAGCCGAGGAAAACAAATAAAAATGTCATATATAAGTTTTTTTTTTTAAATCTATACCATACATCCTACCTGTCTTTTCTACATAAAAACTAGAAGAAAAGGTTTTCTGTGTTTCCTGTAATTAAGTTGCGAAATATGCATTTCAAACATCTCCCAAGTACCCAGCGCTATTTCCTATGAAAGGCACTAAGTCCAACGTCTGTGTAATTTAAATTAAGTAAGTACCCCAAGCATATTCAAACAGTATCCCTTGTCCGTAACAAAATACCGGGATGAATGTTAATTTCAAAACACAAAATAAATCATACCTTATTTACTGGTGGATTTTTTGCTGGAATGATATTCTGAGTTTTAGTTTTGTGTTTTTCTTCTTTTGTTTGTATTATATTCTTTATAACACCTTTTCCTTGTTCTTTGTATGGGGAGCCCACACAATGTGTAACCTACTTGGTCAGCCATTTTCATACAATCTAGTGTTTTTAAAATAATACGCTGTGGTACTTAGAGAAGTCGCGATATTCAAATGTGATATTCAAACAAGCATAACGGCTAAATGCAACATTGCAGGGACATAATGCATTACTAGGGTTAGTGGCGATGTCATATAGAACCAAGCTGCGTACTTAGTTTGAAAAATGAAATTTTGGTACTTGGTGCATATTTTACTGCAACCATTCAACTGACGTCGCTTATCTCTGTAAGAAGAATATTTTTTATTCAAAATTAAATAAAGAAGACTTCCCAAAATTGTTGCTACTAGCTATGAGAAACCCTGTGTAGGTTAGAGAAACATTTTAGAAAAAAACTTACAAATAAATTTCCTTGAACATTATCGGGGTTCTTCAGGGTAGCAGTTAAGGAAAATGGAGTGCTTATAGCCACATTTGTCGATTCTATATTTACCTCTACTGACATTCCTTTCGTTAAAACTGTTATAAATATGCCATTCTGTAAAAAAAACTTTGTTTAAAATCGCCTTGAAATAAGAGTAGACTTAAAATTAGGTAATTTGAATAAATATTTATTACAGTTTTAGTAGTATAAAAGTAGGAGAAACAGTGTAGTAGTATTATTTATTTGTTGTGTTGTTAAAATTTGTGGTATTGATATAACATGTTTATGTAATCAACTTTGTAGTTTATATTTTATTTAATATAAAAAAAGATCAAACAATTTGGGCCACTTCCAGCATTTGGGCAAACTTCCGCCGCGTCTTTTCCGTCGCAGACTGCTGCAACATTTCTTTTCATACAATTTGCACTTATCAAACACACTGCGCAGATGATCGGTCAATCCATCTGCTTTGCCGTTGTGAGGCAACCGAAGAGATACGGCGGAAGATCCGTGCAGCGTGGCGCCTGCCTTGAACTATTTATACCGTTGAGATTAGACCACCATTCGATATCCGGAGCACTTTTACACTGATATCGTACACATGAGTCGCAATTAATGTCCCTGGTAGTATGGTGAGCCTCTTCCCCAATTGTTGCCCGATATTCACACTTTGAGTAGTTTTCAAATCAGTGACATTCCAGGAAAACTGAAAGCATAAACCGATACTTATTGAGAACTGAAATTACTGATAAAACATCAATAATTTTCATCAAACATAATGAAAAATAAAAAAATTCAAGTGAAATACATACAAACAAAAGATAAAAAAAATATCACAGATATATAGGATACTTATTTTGTTTGTTTGTGGGTGAGCAGCTTGTGAGTTTTTTCTACAAAGTTATTTAAAAAAAATAAACTAAATATATTGATATTAGGGATGGGTCGTCGACATATTTACCGTCGACGAAACGAGACCGTCCACGTCCATCCATCGACGAGACGATCAACTAGTTGAATTCGTCAACTAGTTGACGCGTCAACTTCGTTACGCGGACATCGCGGACGTTCTATCTAAACATCGGGACGATGGTCAACTGCTCGACGGCTCAACCGTAGGCTATTTTTATTATGTTAATTTTTAAAATTTAAAGAAGTTCGAAGAAATATAGTTTCGGGAAAAGTAAAACCGCTACTTGTGCTTATATGTAAAAAGAAATATTGTATTATTTATTTATTTACGCACATTATAGGCTTTTACATATTGTTTTCTATACTTCTTTCTATATATAATAAAGAAAGAAGTAGGTATAAACAACAATATCAGGTGTAAGCAGTAAAATATTGGTTCAATAAAAAATAAAATAATTAAACAGAATTGTTTTATTTTATACAGCGTAAAATTGGGAATTCACCGAAACGTCGCACGTGCACATCGCAAAAAATCAAGTAAAAAATAATAGATAATAGCTTATTAAGCCTATCTCGCCCTACGCATGCATTCAAATTTCAAATCTCTGTCATAGTTCGTGTACACAGATCTGCACTCTATGGTCGTGTACTTTAGAGTTGAAATGAAATTACCCATCGAGCCGTCTATGGCGTCTACAAGCCTACAGCGAGAGATGAGAGAGAAATAAACGGAGAGTTTTGTCTTGCTCTCGCTCGTTGCTTTGTATTACGTTGAATCTCGAATCGTCCACCGACCACGGCGTCCGCTGTCCACCGTCTACGAATTCAACTAGTCCATGCGATAAACGTAAACCATCGACGCGTCGATGCAACGTCAACGGTTGATTTCAACTAGTCGGTCCATTCAACGCCCATCCCTAATTGATATATACATTTTTTAAATACACTTGGGCCTCGTATAACACGGTTTTATATAACACTATTTTATATAACACGGATCAGTAAATTGGCATATATTTTGTACAGCACGCTTTTTATAACACGGTTTCAGAAACATAAATGAATTAAAATGTTTGATTTGTAGATTGCGTCCATGACAGAACACACCATGAGTCATGATTATCTCACTTAGCATGTTGAGACTTGTCGATTTCGTTTCAATTAATCGAAACTTTGAATGAAACTACCACAATTAATGACTCAGAAAGCAGTTGCAGCGAGGTAGCTACATGTTTTACATTAAAAACTATAAATTAGGGCTTGGAATTGGCTATTAAATTAGAAAAAAAATTATTGAAAAGGATCCTATAATGGAAAGAAGTTCGAAATTCAATAGGGAATTACAACAGATTTTGGAACCTTATAAGGAAATACGTAATGGTACATACGCTAAAAGCAGACAATCGCTTATTACCGATTTTTTGAAGGCTATAACCACAAAAAATTCAGAGCCCTCCTCCGATGATGAAAACTCACAACCGATGTCGAAAAAGAGTAAAAATTAAGAATTATTTTAAGTGATAGCAATGATGAATGACTGCTACATTATATTTATTTATTTATAAATGGCTTTTTACATCAATAAACTTAATATGAACATATTAAAAAAGAAGAAAAAATAGAAGACTATACAAAAAAAGAATAATAAAGAAGACTATACAAATATCCATATATAAAATACATGATTAAATTATATTATATGTGTTATTAAAGTTTTTTTTTTGGAACGCAAACCATAATTTTTTATGAACTTCAAATCTTGTATAACACGGATTTGTATTACACGAGGTTTTTGTGGAACCATATAACCGTGTTATACGAGGCCCTAGTGTATTTATTTATAATATATATTTAAAAAAATGTATATATCAACCTACCCGACATTTCTAAAAAATCGATTTAAAATATTTGCATTTTCTTAAAGCTTGAGGTCTTAAAAATGTCTGATGAAAATTTCAAGCAAAAATTTTTAAAAAATAACAAAGTTATAGCTGATAATAGTGGCATCCCTTTGGTAATTATGTGCCGCGACACACGGCGCCGCGCTACACGCAGGTAGCTGCCAGTCGGGCTTCTTCATAATAGAAAGACATATTTTTATTATGATATGGGAATTCAAAGCAAAGTGGAGGACTTACATTATAGACCTGGAATTGATGATATTATGTAAGTTGAAAAATTTCGCGATTTATTCATTACTCAATTTTCAAACACGTTTTACTCGAAACCATATTTTTAAAATCGGTGACCAAAATATCTCGGCAACCACTGAACCAATCAACTTGAAATTTCTAGTGGTTATTCTTTACATATTAATATTCTATACATAATTAATAACATAAGTAAGTGTATAATTAACAATAATACATAACTAAGTGGTTATTCTACACATAATTATCTAGTATTTGATTTTTTATTAAGTGTCTTAATTTTTATAATAAACCCGAATTTTTTCCTAAAAAATGCAATTTTAAATTCAAACGCCTGCCATTTTGTCTTTTTGCTTTTTTTTTTATTCTGATGATTACAGACGAAATGAGAGTGGTCACCGCGGAGGACCTTTTTTTTCGGCAGTCAACAGAACCCAAAAATTTTTCGACAATGTTTAATATTTTTTAATTAAAAAAAATTAACATTTATGTATATAAAAGTATTTACTTCCATATAGAAATGATATCAATACCATAATTCATATAGGTTTCTTTAAAAAAATCATAAAAATTGACTTTTTTTTTCGCTTTGTTGGAAAAAAGAAAAAAATATGCATAAATATAATCTTTGAACTGTCTTCAAAAATCTGTCTAGTATTTTTTTAAATCCACAGTGGTTGCTTCAATTACTTGGAAGCTTATTCCAGCCATCAACCACATGGTTTGGTAAAAAGTTCTTCCCTGGATTTGTCGAAAATGCAGTATGATTCAGTTTCAGTGATGACCTCTGAGATTATTGGTGTTAAGGTGATATATGTTTGTCCATTCTGGGCAGTTATACTTGTTGGTTATAACGTTGTATTTTATATATATATTATTTTTTTTAAATAGAGATGCGAGCAGGAAATACGTGTCACATAAATACTTACTATTTTCAAGTAATATGATATATCCTGCAATAAATGCCTTTTAATCAGTTACCGGGAGTAACTTACTCACTCTCCTGTTCTTAACCCGTGTATCGTGAACAGTTCCTCTTTCTTTTCACTTACTCTTACTATGACTGAGAGTTATTCAAACCATCACCGCACTCGGCAAAAACAAGGAGAAATTGTTAAGAAGTTAGTTGCGAAATGCAAGTGAGTATTTGTTCATATGGATCGTGCAATTCAAATTTTATTTAATGCACACTCTAAAATTACATGTTCAAACACTATTGTTTCATTATTTTTGCAAAAAAAGATTCAAAATTCGTACACTGTGTTTTTTTCTTTGATATTTTTCTTCTCTAACGTATGCAACTTGTATGTTGTGTATTTTTCGTACTGAATCATGATGGATTAATTTGAATTATCCTTTTGTTTTATTGCATTTGATTTATGTGATGTTGCTTAGTGCAAGGAAATTAAAAACTGAATTAATCACATTTTCCTCTACGTACATACAATATGAAAAAAAATTATGCAGATAAAAATAATGACTATGTAAACATACACATACATAATAATCATTGGTTGGTTTACAAGGCGTAACATGTGCCTCTAGCATGTATGTAATGTCAGCATAAGTCACCTCCGAGCCAAGCATCAGTACCGAGAATTGCTCGTGAGAGGATGAACTGCCCAAGTCAAGTTTTGGCTCACTCTTTGCATCTGTGAATTTGATGGAAAAATTGTTTGTGTCACCTAGAATTCCTGTCTCACTTAC
Source organism: Agrypnia vestita (assembly GCA_016648135.1). Taxonomy (NCBI): domain Eukaryota; kingdom Metazoa; phylum Arthropoda; class Insecta; order Trichoptera; family Phryganeidae; genus Agrypnia; species Agrypnia vestita. The sequence goes on from JADDOH010005863.1 coordinate 23,971, forward strand.
TCCGGATATTTTGAACAAATAATCTACACCTCCCACGAGCTGAAAGAAGAAATTTGGTCTTTGACTCCAAAGGAAGATTCTTATGGCCGATTGCATTAACTTGTTTATAGTAATCTTTTGTAAAAACCATAGATTTTTACAAAATAGGGTTGTTCGATGGAAAATACAAAAATCAAAGATGACTATAAACCATATTGGTGCAACCGATCCTCAATCCGGAATTTTCAATCAAGTCATACATAATGCATTTTAAAAAAAATAAGGATTAAAGTACATTAATACCCCAAAGTTACACAATAGATGACGCCAGAAAGACAAAAAGTTGGGGTATATACCTTCATAGAAGAGGTAGATATCAGACTCTTTGATGGCTGTCTGCTTAGAAAACATTAAGATACAGTAAGTGACAATTATATTTACATTATGCATATAATCATCTAATAAAACAAAGAAAAAATTAACAAAAAGAATATAAGTCAAACAAAAACACATTATGTAAATTCTTTATGTTTACATATAGCATTAACTTTATGTTTGGACATAATGATTAATTTTAATCAATGGAGAACTTTTTTTCTGTTCTGTTCTTCAAAAGTTCTGAATTAATTAAAATTAATAACATATAATGTACATTATTGTGAAGTCAGTGGTTTCTTAAAACCCAGGTAAGTCGAGACAAAGACTTTTTCTTCTCACTCAAGATTTCTTCATAACAAGCAACTGATTGTTTTGCCTTTTGTTAGTTACACAATTTTTTAATGGAAACTATATTTCCAGAATTCATAATCCATAAGGGTTGAGGGAGGAAGGAAAATGAAAATAAGTATGAATTTACGTCAGTTGGGGTATTGCTGTAAGCTTGTCAACTGCTAGGGAAAACATATTTTTTGGTAATGCATATATTGTGCCTATTAATGTGTATTTTTTTACACAAATTCCAGTGTTAGAGCTGATTCATTAATTAAGAAGACGTGTGGACAAGAATGTTTCAATAAGATAAATAAATTAGTAGAAACAACAACAACTTGGTTCATATTAAATTAATAAGATAAAAGGAAAATATGTACATATTTGTAATGAGAAGGTATCATGAGAAAACTTGTGTATTTTTAAATCAAAAAGATCTTTAATTCAATGTAGGTACCATTGTATTGTTGATGGATACACTGTTGGATTCAGCAATTTCAGCGCTCATGGAATTCAATTTTTTTTCTAGACTCCGTGCAGCTCGCCATACCATCAAGTTAAAACGTTGTCCTCGCGATCCTTCCAAAACTTTGAAACGCACTGTCCAATTGTACGTCAGCATCTGGCCTGCTTTTGTTTGAAGTCTAGAATTAAAATATATGGCGACGGAGACATACAATTAGAGTTGGTAAATAAAAACATTATTAAAATACACTCAAGCTTAAATTGAGGTAAATATAATTAAAGTGATTAATTTAATATTTGAAATGGTGTCTTGACATGTTTTTTTATTCTTATTTATAAGAGTAAAAAGTAAGTAAGGAACATTGATATTATTATAAATAATAAATTACAAATACATTGTATAAATATTTACCTACTTCAAAAAATAAATAATGCAAAGAAGAAAAATTTATCACACAGAATATAAAATAACTTGAATATAATTACAACTTGCCTACAATTTCATACACTTACAATTACAAATTACAAGTTCTTTGTGTTGAAAAGGTTTAGGTTCTTCAAGTTTTCCTGCTGGTTTCAGATTTATAATTTGTAATACATATTTATTAGGGGGGGTTGCCACATAGAGAGTGTGTGTTTTACACAAGATCCTAAAGAATAACTATGCAAAAAATAATATATGACATATAATGTACATCAGAAAGATGGCCAAGGGGGGAGAAAGCGTTATTTTATATTATAATTTTTTTTTACATTATCTGAATATTTGTAGGTTCATAAATTCACTTAACATATTATTATTATTAAAACTTAACATTTTTTTTAATTCACAATTTTAATTTAAAATAAATATACAAAAATTTACTCAATCGGGTCGATTCTAATTGGTTTGCATTATCTGAACAATCATGTCGTGACCATTATTACATAAAATTGCAATTTATTAATTTGACATAATGATATTTGACATTTCTCATAGAAACCTAAAGTGCACATAAATAAGTATATCCTGCATATTATTATTTGATTATTATCATAACAATGTTTTTATACTAAGAATAGGGAGTACTGATAATAAAAAATTAACATATACAAATATCATTATTTATACCACATTATTTATACTAAATGATCTTAATTTATCGATGGAAAAATACTTATAACGTACTGGAGAGCTACCTATCTGATTTTATTGTGATACATGGATAGATTTAAATTAACAAAATAAACAAATAGTCAAAACATATATAGTTTTATTTTTCAAATAATCTTTACAACGTTAATAAATAAACTAAGTTAACCTACAAATAAATAATATTAAAATGTGAATACCTTTCACAATTTACATATTATAAATAATTATCAATATTAATTATTTCATACAGTATCTAGGAATCATATGTGTGTATAGAACCCAAGTTTGAATCGGATTGGGTTACAATAATTTCTGTATTGATTGGTTCAAATTGTATATTATCATCTTCTTCATACATCTGAGAGTACGCTGGTGGCTTTTTCTGTGGATCTGGTGCATTATATTTTTGCGCGGGAGCTCCCGAAATTTCCTTCTTCTGTTCATCATATTGACTATAAATTGCTGCGTGGTAAAGCTCCTGATTTGGATCTGGTGCATTATATTTTTGCGCGGGAGCTCCCGAAATTTCCTTCTTCTGTTCATCATATTGACTAAAAATTGCTGCGTGGTAAAGCTCCTGATCATTTTCAGAAACATATGATTCCGGAATATTATATTCTTGTGTGGCTTGCGGCTGAAGACCATCAGGAGAATTATAATGTGCCTCATTTACACCATAATTAGAACTGTATGCTTCTTGAGTCACTTCCGGGTTCTCATTAATATAACTGGGTTCAACTGGAATTCCTTGAAATATTGATGGATTACAAGTGAATATTAAAGGCACAGTACGGGGTTGAGTGTGAGTGATTAAAGGCAGGGGGGAATAAATAATTTTTTGAGGCTCTTGATGGTCCTGAAGGTTGTATCTTAGGTACGGTTTTTTCTCTTTTCTTTCATAGAACTCAGCTTTTGGAATTTTATGGAAAATCGGCAGGAAATTAGGAAATTCGGGAAGTGCTGGAAGAAGATGGTCTGTGGATGGATAATGGATGGAGCGTCTCATCATTGCTGGTTTATTTTGAAGAGATGCCTGCCAAGCTCCATTTCTGTGAAAATCATGTCCATTTCTGACAGCTGACCTGTATGAGGGATGTGAGGGAACATTATGCGAATAAGTTTCCGTATTAGCTGCATAAGCAAGAGGATCAAACCCTCCATAATTTTGACTGCCAAAACCCTTCATGTTATCATAGGATTGCCCATCATAAACAGTACTGTATCCATTTCCAATCCCTTTTGTGAGTAACTCATTGTAGCTTGGTTTATGATATATAGTATCACTGATACCTTTTAAAGTGGGCAACCCATATGGTTTACCGTATCCATATAAATTATCTTCATATCCCGCCACTGGTGGTAACTCATATCCCCCTTTCATATAGTCCGGCTGCAAAGGTGTGAGCCCTTTATTACCCAAATGTAATAAGTCACCATATCCTTTGTCATCCAAATGTGATAAATCACCATATCCTCTGTCACCCAAATGTAATAAGTCACCATATCCTTTGTCATCCAAATGTGATAAATCACCATATCCTCTGTCACCCAAATGTAATAAGTTACCATATCCTTTGTTACCCAAATGTAATAAGTCACCATAACCTTTGTCACCCAAATGTGATAAATCACCATATCCTCTGTCACCTAAATGTAATAAGTCACCATATCCTTTGTTACCCAAATGTAATAAGTCACCATATCCTTTGTCACCCAAATGTGATAAACCTCCATATTCTTTGTCACCCAAATGTAATAAGTCACCATATCCTTTGTCCCCCAAATGCATTTTGTCCCCATATCCTTTGAAACCGTGTTCTTTATCACCTAAGTGTAACAGGTCATCATATCCTTTGAAATCATGTTTTTTATGACCTAAATGTAATAAGTCATCATATCCTTTTAAATCATGTTTTTCATCACCTAAATGTAAAAGATCATCATATTCTTTGAGACCATGTTTTTTATGACCTAAATGTAAAAGGTCGTCATATCCTTTAAAATCATGTTTTTTATCATGTAAATGTAATATGTCATCATATCCTTTAAAATCATGTTTTTTATCATGTAAATGTAATAGGTCGTCATATTCTTTGAAACCATGTTTTTTATCATGTGAATGTAACAGGTCTTCATATTCTTTAAAGCCATGTTTTTTATCACCTAAATGTAATAGGTCGTCATATCCAGTAGCAGGTTTATGGAGAAGATCGCCATATACTTTTTCACCTTCTAGTAGAGCAGCATGTGCATTGTTTTCATAAACATTTGAATTTTCATTATAACTCTCTAGGTCACCAGGCTCTTTAAATCCTCCATGTTCTAGATTATGTTCAGACTTGCGTATTGGAATACGACACAACATGTATGGTTCTGTATTAGAATTTTTTGGGTATATTTCCACACAATCTTTTTTTTCCTTCAAGTCATCACCAGGCTTTTCATCTGCTGTATTGAGCGGATAGTCCTTCCAATCAATCTTTTTCATCCTTTCCATTGAATCTGCTACTTCGTCCTCCATCACATTGTTCATGGAAACATTTTCCTTTTCCGCAATCTTGAGAAGTTTTTCAATAGAATGTTCACTTTTCTTGGCCACAGGAATGGATGTTGAGGTAGTTTGGTTGGCTGCAGCAATGCACAAGCACAAAGACACAATGACAAATTTCACTATTGAAACAAACATATTGCTCTAAATATATGTTTATACCGTCTAAAAATACTATAGAACTGAGGTGATACTGTAAAACTCACGTTTTTATATGATTTTAATCACTTGAAACTAAAAATCAGCACAATTTAAGATTTAACACATATTTAGATAAAACAGCAAGCCGTGGCAAAATATTGTAATAAGGAAATGCATGCTTGTATATTTTTGTTTCCTGACAACACAAATGAAACTTTAGTTTCAGGGTGATGTTTTTACATGTGAAAGAAAATTTAATAAACATATCATTCAAGATTTTTCAGTCCTGGATTCTATTAGGTCCTTACATATGAAATTGACGTTTTGCCGTACTGGCAAATTTGATCTCAAATATCTTCTCTTTGGTTAGGAATTCCGAATCCAAATTTATACAGCTATTTACTCATGTATTTGTGTTTTGAAAATTATAATTCATTTGTTTTTCCAAAATTGTTTTTTTCTTTGCGTCACTCAGTGTACAAAATGAAAAGCTTGAAATATCGCGTTATTTAAGAGTACGAGTTCCACCGTGGCACCAGTGCTGCAGAAACGGCTCGAAGGATTAATGATGTGTATGGCGACGGTGCCGCAAAAGAAAACACAGTGCGTTTTTGGTTCCAACGTTTTCGTTCTGGAAATTTCGACCTGCAGAACAAGCCCCGTGGACGGCCGGAGACCAAAGTTGATAATGAAGAATTGAAGGCTATTGTGGAAGCGGATCCATCGCAAACCACATCCGAGTTAGCTGCAGGCTGCGGTGTTAGTGATAAAACTGTTTTAATCCACTTGAAGCAAATTGGTAAGGTGAAAAAGCTTGAAAGGTGGGTACCTCACGAATTGAGTGAAGCAAATCAACAAACGCGCGTTGACTGCTGCGTTGCATTACTCAACCGGCACAATAATGAAGGGATTTTAAATCGAATCATTACCTGTGATGAAAAGTGGATCCTGTACGATAATCGGAAGCGCTCATCGCAATGGCTGAACCCTGCCGAACTAGCCAAACCATGCCCCAAGCGAAAATTGACTCCAAAAAAGTTACTTGTGAGCGTTTGGTGGACTAGTGCTGGTGTCGTTCACTACAGCTTTCTTAAATCTGGCCAGACGATTACGGCAGATGTCTATTGTCAGCAACTGCAAACCATGATGGAAAAGCTAGCTGCTAAACAACCGAGGCTGGTTAATCGCTCTAGGCCACTGCTGCTTCATGATAACGCTAGACCACACACTGCACAACAGACGGCTACCAAATTAGAGGAGCTTCAATTGGAATGTCTAAGACATCCACCGTACTCTCCGGACCTTGCCCCAACAGATTACCATTTTTTTCGAAATTTGGATAACTTCTTGCAAAGGAAAAAATTCAACTCCGATGGGGCAGTCCAAATCGCCTTCAAAGATTTTATTGATTCCCGTCCGAATGGTTTTTTTAGTAAAGGGATCGATGAACTACCTATGAGATGGCAAAAGTGCATAGATAGCAATGGTACATACTTTGATTAAATAAATATATTATAATAAAAAAAAATCGGTTTTATGTTCCTCCCATACTAAACGCCAATTTCATATGCAAGGACCTAATATATTATATGACTTTTGTCTGTCCATTCTTCGCCCACGGCATGGTTACTATGTAGTAGTGATGGTATTTTAACTGGTGACACACTAACCGTTATTTGAGATTTTTATCAGATTGCATCGATTATTGGCTATTGATTTTTTGCAATTTTACGGGTAACCATCGGTACTACACAATAATTATATATCAGTTATCAATCATCAATAAAATCAAATATAAATCCCAAATAACTATACTGAAAATAACCGGTTAAAATAACAGTTTAACCATCACTACTATGTAACTGCCGGATATACATATTTAAAAACATAATGTTTTAATGATTTTCCTCTGTTACTCAGTCTATTTCTGAAATGTTTTTTGATTCAATCATTTCAACAAATGTGCATATGAAATGGAAACATTTTATGATTATACTTGATAGAAAATATGATAAATTTTTAAATATCAATGTGAAAATGATATCAAGTTTATAGTCAATGTTCATTACCATTGCATCATAAGTGTCAATTTCAATATTTACGGGGGTGTGCAGTGAGAACAAGAAGCATAATTTTTTCCTAAGCATATATTTTGAAAAAAAAACAAAATAAGAGATATACCTCGTAATATTCCCATCACAAGTAATGTATTATTCAGATTTTAATATTTCATAATGCCAGATAAATATTTAATTTCGATTTTCTTATCCAAAAATATGTTTAAATAAAAGTTATGCTTCTTGTTTTCACTGCACGCTCCTGTTATTTACTGTATTTCGGTAGGCAGCAAATTCAATTTAAAAATATTTACCCAATGTGTTCATCTTTTTGATTAGAAATTTTATTGAAATACATAGTAAATAGAAAAAATCACACTGTATGTAATACAAATAATGAAGAAAAAATTAAACAATGCAAAATTGCTGAGACTGTTCTTATGGTTTTTGTATTTCTTGGTAAACAGCTCATGAGGAAATAATAATAAATGGAACAAGATTGTTTCCTGGTTGCGTAATATTTTTTGTTTATAATTCACCGATAGTTACATATTAGGTATAAGTATATAGTTGAAATATGAAATAATTATTAAAAATTTATTATATTACAATATAGTCCTTATAAATATAGTCATATAAATTAATTTTATAAGTAATCAAGGCATTATTAATTCATTATCTGGAATCTGCATACAATGTGCAAATATCACGAGCCCAAAAAATACAAAAAAATTATCAAATTCATGTCGTATCGGCTGAAATTGAACTTTACATGAAAGCAATATCTTGAAATGTGCAAAAAAATCACCTACTACTACCTCTGCAAAAACATCGTGAAATAGCAGACTTAATCTTCTTGCTAAAAATATCCTCAGGCTCAATAGATTGTCCCGAATTATTATCTAAGCTCTTGTTCAATGTTCCTCCTGTTCTATAAATAAACCCTCTTCTTTTTACTCCCCTTGTTTCTACAAACTACAGGCAAAACTCATACTTGTGGCGAACTTGCAACAAATTTAATGCACTCACAATAAAGTATAATCTAGACTTATTTCAAAATAACCCTACTCATGTTCGAGGCTTGCTTTCCGATCAATTTTCAAATAAAATATATGTTATTATTTTCCATTATATCAATTATATATAGTTTTATCAATATACTATATCATATATATGTACGCCACGTAAATACGATATTTTGTCACTACCAGTAAAAACCTATAATTGGCTTTTATGTTTCCCATTCTTTGTATTTACTTAATTATTGTTCGCTGTTGGTTTTCTGAATAAATATAAATAAATAAATTATACAAGGTGTCTCATAGCTAGTACCAAAAACTTTACAGGTGGAGCCCTGCCTTGATAATGAGTCGAAAATGTTCAAGCTTGATCTAATATCAATAGTTATGTAAATACGCAATATCGATGTTTGCATTTTTTTTTCAATATTTCTGACTTACTTACTTTTTGCAAAGTTGAAATATCATTACAGTAATTTATATTGATTACGAAAAATTTATTATTTTCAATACAGGTTAAATAAGATGATAAAATGCAGAAATTTATTTTCTCTGCAGAAATTCCAACCGGGATGTTTACCAATTGAAATTTATTTATTTTTTTATTAAGTCTCAAAAGAAAATATACAAAATATAATATATTTTACATACATTATGAGTATATTACATCCTATAAAAGTATATACATATACCTGTACATAGGTTCGGGAGATGAGAAGTTAGACATGTGTAATGATTTACACACAACTAAAACTCAATAAAAACTATATAAATTAGTAACTAATGACTAATATTAATATCTAACTTTCAAAATAGTGACTGGAATGATCAAATTTAAAAATGAAGAAAATAGCTCCAGTTCGTGGGCCTTTTATGACTGAATGGCCTTGTGAGATACCTTTATTTCAATTATATTACAAAGTAAATGATTATCCTAAAACTATCAAAATTATTGCAAAATCTGTTAGTTTGTTTACTAACAGTTTAGGTTTGAAAAATATATATTTTTTATACGGTTTTTTTCATTATTTTTACATAGTTGACAACTTTTTACTTCAATAAATTAAAAGACTAGATATAATTATTTTAAAATTATTATAAAAAAAATCAATAACTTATTCAAATTATTATTATTGAAAAAAAAGAAATCTCATGAGGCCATTCAGTCATAAAAGGCCCACAAAGGGCAGCTTTGGATAAACATCACAGGTTTGGTTATTTATTAAATGATTTAATAATTTAATTTATATCATTTTAATAAGATATCCTTATTCTAAATATATGAAACCTTGTAAATAAAATTTTAATATGATATCGTTCCACACAAAAATGTGATAAAAAGCGCAAGAGAAGAAATGAGAAAAAATAGTGGCTCATTTTGCAAGACGATCTCGCCTTCATATGTGGCACTTGTATTTTATTTTGTGAATTGGTTCTAGTGGTGTAGTGATGTGTTGCCGTATGATGTACTGCAGTATCAATGCAATAAAAAATAATTACAGTTCTGCCGTGAAGTGCTTGAAAAAGTTTATTTGTTGGGTGTATTTTCTTGATATAACTCTTATTATGGATTTCTGAGCTTTGATAAGAGGGTGTGATGAATCACCTGTTTCTATAGATTTTTTTTTTTTATTATTTTTATTTTGAACTCTAAGATGATTTAAATGCTACGCGGGAAAAATTGAGCTAAACCCACCTGGCGGAGTATTGGAGCTACAAAAATTTGGGAATGATGAAACGCTAGTATTGGGAGGGAGTTAGTAGCGATTGATCGGATATAGGTTACGGGCGGTTACTATTCGATTCTTATAAATCATATTAATCTTGTGGTAAAGCCGTGTTTGGTACAAATGGTTGACGATCGATGCGGTCCGAGCGGTCCACATGTGCTTCCCATAAAAAAATGCTGAACACGGTTTTCAGAGTTTTGGGTCGCGGTTATTGCAGTTTGGGCCGTTAAAAAACCGATTAACGTCTACTCTAAGGTGACGATGATATTGACAGTTCCACGAGGTTTCTGAATTATGGGCTTTTTTGCTGGGTTTTTGAAACCGTTTAAATTAATCGCCTTCTTAAGTGGATTGCCGCGCAAGAGAGATAGCAGAATATGAGCAAAAGTAAGGAAGGCAGGTCCTAATCGGGGGATCGCGAGAGGAAAACGCCCCATAAATAATTTATAGGAATTGGCCGTGAAGCACGGATTAAACGTATACGATGTACCAGAGGGGTGACCTTAACTGAGCGGATAATGATTTATTTTCGTTTCGCGGGAATCGGATAACGTAGGCAGATAGGAAAGTTAACTATAATTCCATTATATTTATCTGTAGACTAACGCTCTGTCGAGAAGCGAATAATGATTCATTTTCGTTTCGCGGGAGTCGGATAACGTGGGCGGATAGGAAAGTTAACTATAATTCCATTATATTTATCTGTAGACTGACGCTCTATCGAGGAGCGAATAATGATTCATTTTCGTTTCGCGGGAGTCGAATAACGTAGGCGGATAGAAAAGTTAACTATAATTCTATTATATTTATCTGTAGACTAACGCTCTTCAGGCTTTTACAACAGATAGGTAATTGTGCAATGACGGTATATACAGTTAGGAAAGAGATAACGATAACGTGTAAGCATATTAATGGCACGACAAGAAAATAATATACTCGAATATAGATACAATATATTAACTATGTAATCACTACAAACCTGTCCGACGTTAGCGTAGTTTCAACAGGACGGGTAACGTGTATACGATTGGCTATTCTAGCTCAGATTTCGCCGGGTTTGGTAGTAATAACCCACAAAACATAATTGAACAAGTGTATCCAGATAAGAATATTGTAAATAAAATAATATGAATTTGCGGCCCATATACACATGAAATAAAAGGATAAAGCGTATGGGGGATCTTATAGATGGATGGATAAATGAAACAAATATAATTGGGAGTAAATGTAATATAACGCGAAGAAGCAAGCATATAAGTACCAAAAACATAGGAGAACATAGTGTGATAGAAATTCAAAGACGGGAGGAACAATAATGTGAAGTGGAACGGATATAGCAAGAGCATGTAATAATGATAAACGTACAAATCTACTCTAACAAACCTTCTTGCTTTACAAGCCGATGTCTTTGATGCCTTCAAAGATTCTCACCAGCTAGATTGCTGTTATACAGATTTCTCCAAGGCGTTCGATCGAGTCTCTCATAGAGTTCTACTTGATAAATTAAATGCCTTGGGAGTTTCGGGTAACATTAAAGCTTGGCTCGAGAGTTATTTACATAACAGACAAATGATTGTTAGAATAGCTGAGTTAGAGTCTGACTACTTTTGTGCAGTAAGCGGGGTACCACAAGGCTCCCACCTGGGTCCTATTTTGTTCATTATATTCATTAATGATGTAATCCCCATGCTTTTGTTATCCGGTGTGAGGTGTTTGCTATTTGCAGATGATATGAAACTCTATAGAGTAATAAATACGGAACACGACTGCAAACTTCTGCAGAATGCACTGGATATTTTACAGAAATGGTGTGAAGAAAATAAACTTTCTTTAAACATCTCCAAATGTCAAATGCTGAGATTCTGCCGTACCCGGACAATAGTAAACTATGACTACAAAATTAATGGTATAACTTTGAGTGTCGTTGATGAAATTAGAGATCTGGGCGTAATTGTAGACAATAAGTTTTCTCTTGTGTCACATATCAATTGCACAGTTGATAGAGGCTTAAGAACCCTAGGTTTCGTACTCAGATTAAGTAAAGATTTCAAAAATATTGGAACTTTTAAACTATTATTTAAGAGTCTGGTTAGACCAGTATTAGAAACAAATTCAGTTGTATGGAGCCCTCAATATGCTGTTCATGTGTCACATTTAGAGAGAACACAAAATAAATTTCTCCGTTTTATCAATTATAAACTTAATTTACCATCAACACATATTGATTATAACTTTTTAAGATCATTTTGCTCTCTTGATAAATTGGAAATAAGAAGAATTGTAGCTGATCTCGTCTTTTTTCACAAAATAATTAACGGGAACATCGACTGTCCACAACTGTTGGAACGAATCTGTTTGCGAGTTCCATCCCGAGTAACCAGAAATTACGCAGGGTTTGCCTTGGAAGCTGCGACAACTAATTACTTTTTTAATTCACCACTTCAAAGGCTTCCCAGACTTGTTAACAGATTTGAACAGTTAGACGTTTTTTCCACAAATTTAAATAAATTCAAACATACAATTCGCAATATTCTTAATCAACAATGAACTTTCCTCTATGTCTAAAAATAATCCTCAAATATATGTAATTATCACTCTTTTCTTGTATTCTTATCCTATAAAAAAAAAAATTCTTAATTTATATTTCTGTAATTATCGCTAATCCTATAAAAAATATGATGTATTTATAGATTTATGAAATTATGGATTCTGTGTTTAAGTTTAGTTGTAGAGCTCTTTTTATATTTCTGTTATTATGTCATTTTATATTTCTTTATATGACTTTTTTTATTTTCTTTTTATATTTCTCATTACCGACATGTATTACCCAATGTTTATGTAAATGCTCTGATGGGCGTATATATACTGAAATAAATAAATAAAAAAAAATAAACTACTTGAGACCGATTCGACAGATACTAGCAATCTTTCAACACACCTCTAAGAACATGGTGAGTGGTATATAGTTATCAGCGGAGGCGTCCAGTACCTTGGCAATAAATAAGCACTGAATTAATCCGACGCCTTGCTTGCGGCACTGGAGGTTTATTTACTTATTTATTTTATTTATTTTCATTTATTGGGTTTCTTACAGCCATATAATTAATCAATCTTTGAAGAAAAAACAATAATTGATGTACAGAGTTTTGGGCCAATTACGCGAAAACACATACATACAATCGATAAAAGAATAAGAAAAACATGTCCAATAGTGGGTTTGTGTGAGTGTGTATTTGTGTGTTTATTTATTTATTTATTTATTTTGTTTTGGGAAAAATTAAAAGCAAAACGATCTTAAAAATTTTCCACTGAATTTAAAAATTTACTTTAACTTACATTAATAGTTTATTGTGTTATAGCGAATAGTACTCTTCCAGTATTATATTGTTCGAGAATATTCACTGTCTATGTAACATAGTTATTTTGTGGATCAATCTTACTGCCAATAAAAATAATAATAAATGGTTACAAATTATGTTTAAATTCCGCAACGGAGGGACCTAATACGTCCCTGTGCGCGGGGTGCCGCGGGCATAAGACAGGATTCATTGGGTGATCCACGAGAAAAGATCGCCCAAAATTAATTTAAAATTAGGTATAGTACCTTTGGATGATTGTTATATCTAGGTATGCAGTGTGCACGTGGTGAATATATGGAAATTGATCCCATGATATAGCGGCCAAGAAACGTTAAATTTCCGATAAAGACGAGTGAAAATACGAGGGAACGGGACATGATAATGGTAGATAATGAAGAAACATCAACTATGATTAGGGGAGTACCCGATAGATTGTGGTTACGGTTGATCAAACGACAATATGGACTGAACTTAGAAATTAAATATTAAAAATTAATTATCGCGCTTGTGAAGCGAATTTAAATCGTCCGAAGCCACTGAGTCCGTCCCAAAACAGGCACAGGGACGGAGACAGAGACGGCAACAGAAGGTGGGGTCAACTGACATATCCAAGAGGAGACATGTTTTTTTTTTGCCAAACTGAATCTTAGGAACAAAGATTTTGGTTTCAAGAAAAGTAGGATATTGAAAATCCTGGAAACACACGACTTAGGACCTTTGGCTGCTGGGAGGGGTATTAGAGGTAACGCGGAGTCAGAATTCAGGCAGTTGGTGTGAACGTCTACGGGGGTGTGAAATCCGCGTCGGTTGGTTTTTTGAGTGAAAGTTACCGTCGACTTAGAGTGTCCCAGTGGTTGAAAATTATAGTTTAACTTCAAGTGAAAGTGGTGTACGGGTAAATATACTCTTCGACATTGTTGATTGCTCACGTTAAAAGAAAAGGGGGGTACGGGTTTGATTTTATTTTATAAAGGGTAATTAATTTGGCATATTAGAACTTCGGAAATTACTGCGCTTTATTAAGTTGATTAGTCCGGCATATATAGAACTGATATTTGCAGATCTCCGGAAACTAGCTGTGCGTTATAAAGATACCTATTTTATGCTAAACACGCGGGAAATTGTTAATAAGTCTTATAAAAGTACCTATCTTATGCTAAATACGCGAGGTCCTGTTAAAAAGGTTTTAACTCAGAGTACGGGTTTGATTTTATTTTATAAAGGTAATTAATCTGGCATATCGGAACTTCGGAAATCACTATGTTCTATAAAGTTAATTATTTTTGTCGTCTTACTAGGTTCACAGAATAATATTCGCAGAATTTCAGGAAACGGTAGAGTTCAAATTTAGTTAAATTTTCGTTTTACTAAGTATAGTATTGGCGGATCTCTGGAAACTAGCTGTGCGTTATAAAGATACCTATTTTATGCTAAACACGCGGGAAGTTGTTAAAAGATAAAGGAGTTGTTACTAACAGATTCGATTTTAAATAAGTCCTATAAAATTACCTATCTTTTGCTAAATACGCGAGGTCACATTTTAATTTTTACATTTGTAAGGCATATAATATTTCGTTATATGAAATGTTTCGATTAGACCGGATTTATTTTAGTTATTGAAAGAATATTTAGTTTATTTTAATAATTTTCTTGTTTATGTTTAATAGTAAGAGTCCGTTAAAATTATAGCGAATAAATTCTGGGATTAAAAATACGTCTAGTGAAAAATATATAGCTGATCTCGCGGGGTATCAGGTTCAGCCCATAATAATCTAGATTTTCATTTCGTTTAAAATAATATAGAGTAATTCCGTGAGAATCGGGGTTTATTTACAATTTCACAGATGTATAAATTCCATTACTCTAGAAAATTATATAAAATAATCTCGTGAGAATCGGAGTTTATTTACAATTTCACAGGTGTACAAATTCCATTATTCTAGAGAATTATATAAAATAATCTCGTGAGAATCGGGACTTATTTACAATTTTACAGATGTATGAAATTTCATTATTCTAAAAAATTATATAAAATAATCTCGTGGGGGTCGGGGTTTATTTACGGTTTTACAGAAGTACAAGTTTCACTATTTTATAAAGTATATAAAATTGCTTCCGTTCGGCCCGGGTTATCTTATATTATATAGGAAAACATAGGTCCCGCGCTATTAAAACATATAAAAACGTTTCATGTGGCCGGGATTATTACGCGCGTTGGGGAAAGTCTATAAGGTAAAAATATGTTTAATTTGATTCGGGTTATTTTATATTTTATGAAAGATATTTGCCTCGCGGACTTAAACTATGAAAAAATGTTTCAATTAGTTCTGGTTATACTTTAGGAGTGATGTAAACTTCGCGGTTGTATAATTTGGGTTACTTTGTATTGTACGAAAACGTAAATCTCGCGTATAAAAACGCGTATAAAAAAAAAAACGTATATCATGTATTCAAACATATAAAAACTTCTAGTACATTGTTTCGATAGACCGGGGTTGTATTATACTTATAAAGATGTTGTAGGGCCTCGTTATATTGAAAATATATAAAAACCGCCTGGGGCCGGGTCTTCTTATTTATAAACTATATAAGATTTCGTTACATTTAGTTATATAAAATGCTATCGTTCGGGAATTCGCGTTTCATTTTAAGCATATATAAATATAGGGTCCCGTTTTAAACAATGTTAGTGTTTCGTTTAGAATTCGCGCCTTCATTTAATAAATATGAAACATAGGTTTCGGTTAGAACTATTTTAAAATGTTTCGTTTAGAAATTCGCGTCTTGTATTATAACTGTGAAACTTATAATATTCGTGTTGAGCTAAAACGTGTGAACATAGAAACACTACAGTTTTGACCGCTATTTTGTTTACTATGCCTAGGACATTCTTGCGGTGTATTAGACTTGATGGTAAAATTTAAACTCTTACTCTGTGAAATGTTCAATTTTTCAATAAACCCCTGAACGCGGTTGCCGAGAACGTACTTGCTCTCTCATATGTAGAATTTCTTCTACACGATCTAACTGACCAACCACGTTCAGGGTTATCTTACCAGGATTCTAAGCCTCAATGGTTGTGGTCCATTCCCGTTACTTTCTTTCAGATTGGTTGGGGAATTGTATGGAGAAAGCAAAATAAAAAGAACAGGGCCTGTATGGTTTTTACATGAGGTTTAATTACAAAGATGTTATCCAGTCAGTTCAGTACACAGAGAATAGTTCAAAAGGCACAAATTTTACAGTATACTATACAGTTTATAAACATGGTTTCATACGGGACAATGACATACAATAGTAAAAAGGTTTAGGAAAAACACAGCGCCGAATTATCAAGTATGACCCTGGTGGCCACTAAAGTCAAAATGGATACTCCTTTATAACGGAATTTAATCACAGTCGGGTCCAATACAGAATATTAATTTACATATAGTTAAGCTTCCAGAGGTCGGCCCAGTAGAGGCTCATGGGATATAAGAGTAAGTAGGAACAGGGATTGGAACAGACTTTGTGTTTCCTATTTTAAAAGTTACATCACTTGAGTTCGATTAATGTCACTTGGTTATCCCTTTGGTAACTTTTTGTAAATAGTTTGCGAATGTTATAGATTGGCCATAATTGGCTGCTGTAAATTATGTATAGGTATAATCAAACACTTGAAACCTGTAGTTTTTCTTCTGAGTATGGAGTGGATCGACCACCTTTAGTAAGGGTGCCAGCCCTGACCAGCTGTAGGAGTCGGCGGACGGTTGTCCTCCGTCAGCTGATCGATCGGAATGCCCGAACCGGGCGCCCGAAGTTTATGGTGATTTTTAAACAAGAAGACGCCAATGACGGTTGAATCTTATGAAGTCCAAAGCACGGTATTTTTATTAAAACTTAAAAGAACAGGCGTTGTTTAATAGGGGACGAAAACGATTGTTTTTATTATACCCCTTGTTGGCGGGGAATGTTCAGGACGCCAATAGTAATGTATTATATTTTTTGCAAAGGGGGCTCAAGGCGCTTGCGAGGAACCCCTTTTTTTTAACTTTGGTTTACTTCACCCTGGTTGTTTATAAAAACATAGAGAACGATTATTATAATGTATTTATTGTGAGACCGACATTGTCTCACACGACGAACTAGTTACTATATGCGTTTAAACTAGTTGAACACACTGTTTAACTTTATAACCCGGCGGGAAGTATATTATTAAATCGTTTGAACACACTGTTTAGCTTTGTAACACGGCGGGAAGTATATTATTAAATCGTTTGAACACACTGTTTAGCTTTGTAACACGGCGAGAGGTATGTTATTGGCTCACATTTGAAAATTTACAACGAACAATTCCGGCACCGTAACTTTTATACAAATGGCGGCCATAATTTGCTTAGGGCGGACGGCGTAGCTAACGCACCGCAGAGCTCGGTTCCCGGATGGTGACTCGAAGACTGACTGGTCCAGGCTCGCTTGCCGGGCGCGGAGTTATCCTATATTAGCGCGGAGCGGAAGAGGGTGCGGGGGGGGGGTTGCGCGCCGGTACAGTTGCTCCAAGAGTATGGCAGCGCGGCCCCCACGGCACGCCTTGCGTCTCCTGCCCGGAGGCCCCGCGACGGCAGTGGACAGGGGTACTATCATAGTGTGTGTGACTCGTAAGCCTGTGTGTGTAACCTACGCGCGCTGGCTCCGGCCGCCTCGCTCGACGTGTGCGATTTCGCGTATTATTTGGTTAGGACGGAATATGTAATATTTACTTATTTTAAATTTATTTTGTTACGACAGAATAGTAATACTTCCTTTTTTGTCTAAAAGGAAACATTACATCTGTTTAAAATATACGTAGTGTCTCCGCCTAGATTGGCTTCACGATATACTTTATGAAATTTGTAAGTCCCGCTGTCCTAAAATTATATAAAATTACCTTCGTTTAGATCGGGTTATATCATATTCCTCGTGGAACGCGTAAACCTCGTTGTCCTGAAACTAAATAAGGATGTTTCATCTAGACCGGGTTCATTTTACATTTTAGGAAGAATATAAATCCCGCGTCTTTCACTACATAAAATGGATTTGGTAAGATTGGGGTTGTTTATACTTGTAGAAATTACAGAATCCCGTTATTTCTAAACTATATTAAAATGATAAATTATATTAAAATGATTTAAACTATATTAAAATTTGCCGGAGAGTAGATATCAAATATTCGAGATGATAATAAATTTATATTAAGAATAATATTAAGAATAAAACTAAATCGGCGGACCCTAAAAGTAATATGTATTGACCTTATAAAGATGTAGACTAGTGGGGTTTTATTATAGAAGCAATCAATTCTTTAACAACAACAAGTGGACAAGTGGTTGCTTCATGGGTTTGTTAAAACTTATAAATGGATGGAATCCTAGATTCAAAGCTTAATCCCGGTATTTCGGATAAATATAAGAATATGTAACATCGGAAAATAACGGGTAACGGGTTTTATGAAAAATATCGGTGCGTATAATCATTAGAGTATGATCATTAGAATTAGAGTCTAGTCTCGATGACCCGGGTAAGTACGGATGCGTAAGGACTATGTTACAGTATTATTAAGATATATGAATACTTACAATTGTCGAGCTAGAGTCTAATTCCGGTATCTCGAGGAATATAAATTTAAAGAAAAGAAAATAATGTCTAGTTTCGGTTTGATTAAAGTATATACACCGTATAGTTGCAGAGGCTGGATACTAAGCCCCAGCTACGGAAACTTATAAGCGCGTAATGGCAGGATCAAAGGTTAGGTCGCGAACTATAGTTAATTAGGGGCCTGTGAATCGTATGCGCGTGCAAGGCAAGTGTCCGCAATCCTTAGGTATAAAGTGAGGTACATGAAGTGAAACTACGATGCACTGGACTGGATATAACCGGCGGCAGATGGGTAAGTCATGTCATCCTCTTTCCGTTTTGAGATTATAACGATATATGAAGGTGGCGCACGATTAAGAAGAATGGTCTCGGGTTCGACACCCCAGACAGAGACGGAAGAAGCGCCGACAGTGAAAGCTAAACCCCGTACCGTAAACTTTACATATGTTTTTCCACAGGTGTTGTTTGCATGTTGAATCCGTACTGATCATAATAGGGGCGAATTAATTTGCCAAATTAACCCTTCTCTGCATGTGTGTGAACTTCCAGGGATCGGGCGGCTCGTGTGCTCGACGCCGAACTTATTTATTTACTTCTATTTATTTATTTAATTGATTGAGTGATTGAATAATTAATTAATTAATTAGGTATTTATTTGTCTATTCATATACATATATTTATTTATTTGTTTATTTATTTATTTTTCATTCAGCCATTCATTCATCTATTCATAAATTATTTATTTATCTATTTATTTATTTAATTGATTGATTGATTGATTAGTTAATTAATTATATATTTATTTATTCATTTACTTGTCTGATTGACTGATTTATTAATTAATTAATAATAATTTTATTTATTTATTCATTTGTTTAATTACTTATTAATTTATTAATTGATTAATTTATTAAATGATTAATTAACTAATTTATTTATTTATTTATTTATCAATTTATTTATTTATATATTTATTTATTTACGTACTCATACGACTGTGCATCGTCGGGGGGGGCGGGATAGTCAGATCAGCATCACCACCGTCATCATCACCGAATGCCGTGTCCCAACTATATACCACGCGCCAAATTACATCACCGTCACTGAACGCCGCGTTCCGATTACACATTACTCGCTATGTTACGTCGTCGCCACCGATCGCCGCGTTCCAGTTATATATTGTCAGGAGGCGTTTCGATATCATCATCATCATCACCATCATTAGCAGTGTCCCAGTTGTATATCGTCAGGAGACGTTTCAATAGTATCATCATCATCATCTTCATTAGCGGTGTTCCAGTTATATATTGTCAGGAGGCGTTTCGATATCATCATCATCATCACCATCATTAGCAGTGTCCCAGTTGTATATCGTCAGGAGACGTTTCAATAGTATCATCATCATCATCTTCATTAGCGGTGTTCCAGTCACATATAGTCAGGAGGCGTTCTGATAGTATCATCATCATCATTAGCGGTGTTCCAGATATATGTCGTCGGGAGGCGTTGCGATAGTATCATCATCATCATCGTCATCACTAGCGGTGGTTCAGCTTTATATCTTCAGGAGGCGTTTCGATAGTATCATCATCATCATTAGCAGTGTCCCAGTTGTATATCGTCAGGAGACGTTTCAATAGTATCATCATCATCATCTTCATTAGCGGTGTTCCAGTCACATATAGTCAGGAGGCGTTCTGATAGTATCATCATCATCACTAGCGGTGTTCCAGATATATATCGTCGGGAGGCATTGCGATAGTATCATCATCATCATCGTCATCACTAGCGGTGGTTCAGCTTTATATCGTCAGTCAGGAGGCGTTTCGATAGTATCATCAACATCATCATCATTAGCAGTGTCCCAGTTTTATATTGTCAGGAGACGTTTCAATAGCATCATCATCATCACCATCATTAGCAGCGTCCCAGTTGTATGTAGTCAGGAGGCGTTTCGATAGTATCATCATCAACATCATCATTAGCAGTGTCCCAGTTACATATAGTCAGGAGGCGTTTCGATAGTATCATCATCAACATCATCATTAGCGGTGTCCCAGTTATATATCGTCAGGAGACGTTTCGGTAGTATCATCAACATCATCATCATAGCAGTGTCCCAGTTATATATCGTCAGGAGGTGTTTCAATAGTATCATCATCATCATCATCATTAGCAGTGTCCCAGTTATATATAGTCAGGGGGCGTTTCGATAGCATCATCATCATCATCATCATCATTAGCGGTGTTTCAGCTATATATCGTCAGGAGTCGTTACGATAGTATCATCATCATCATTAGCGGTGTTTCGGCTATATATAGTCAGGAGACGTTACGATAGTATCATCATCATCATCATCATCAATAGCGGTGGTTCAGCTATATATCGTCAGGAGGCGTTTCGATAGTATCATCAACATCATCATCATTAGCAGTGTCCCAGGTATATATCGTCAGGAGACGTTCCAATAGTATCATCATCATCATCATCATTAGCGGTGTCCCAGTCATATATAGTCAGGAGGCGTTCCGATAGTATCATCATCATCATTAGCGGTGTCTCAGATATATATCGTCAGGAAACGTTACGATAGTATCATCATCATCATCATCATCACTAGCGGCGGTTCAGCTAAATATCATCAGGTGACGTTTCGATAGTGACAACATCATCTTCATCAGTGATGGCAGGGTTCCAGTTACACATCAGTCGGAGATAATTAGGCAGATCCCATCATCATCGATGGCAGGATTCTAGCTGTACACCATTTGGAGAAAATACACCGACATCCCTGGCCAGGGGCTAGGCATATCCCTACTGTCCAGATCCACCTTTCCATCTACTAATACGAGGGGTCATGGCCTCGTGAAACCACATGGCAACCAACCATTACAAGTATTTATTTATGTATTGTATATGTATGTATATGTATGTATATTATATTTTATTAGTATGTATCTATTCGTACGTAGTGTATGAGGGGGCTCTTCACGGGTGGCACAACACCCGTGCGGATGTCTTCCCTCGTCTGGAATGGATTGAACGTATTGATGCATACCAGATTATAATAAGTACTACCTGGGAGGGTGGTTGCAGTCACTGTAGTGTCGCGAATGGCCAATGGGCTGCAGTTGCTCACAGGCGAGGGTTGGGGAGCCTAGGAAACTCCCCCTCCCCACTCGCATATTTTTGACTTGACAGGTGGCCCGGGACCATCTTTACAGTAGCTTCAGTATATATACCGTAGTTTAACTTAGTTTAACCTGGAGGAGTTGGAATTCGGGGGGCAAACTGGCTCTGAGCCCGGACGCCAGACACTGACGCGAGGGATGGTGCGGTACTTTGCACAGAAGAGGCCCAACATGAAAAGGCGCATCCAGGCTCAGGTCAACGTATCCGGAACTCGTGTCGGGAGAAGGAAGATGGGATCAGTCACCGATGAGCCTTTGGGTACGGAGGGGCCGAATTTAAAGCAAACACATTTTTCGCGTACACATACATTTATACATACCTCCCACACCCCCTTTATCCATTAGAACCCAACGTACCACTAGAATGAGACATAGGGCCAGATACAGGTGACGGAACTTAGGCCGGCTAGTAAATAAACGTAACAATGTAATTGATATAAAGATAATGCAGAGTAAATATAAAAGATCGTAGGGAATAAGCACAGCGAGATAACGGCGGAAGATAAAATTATTAATCAGCGAGGGCGTCGAAGACGGAATCATCCATAGGAGCGGCTACGAAGGACTCGAGGGCTTTCAGAGGATCTATGTACTCTATATGTGCATGCGCATGTGATAACGGCACGTCACTAACCTTTCCAGTGGATGGCGGTCGATCCCATACAGGTAGGACAATGGAGGATCGAGCGGAGAGGGCGTGGAAGCAGAGGATCGCGCACTCTGGAAGCGCAGCTACACCAGATGCAGTGGTTTCAGTCCGTAGGAATGATAGGTAAATAATATAGGGCCACGGAACATAGTATGTTTAGCAATTGCACCGTAGGGCTTAATTGACGTGCTAGGTAGTTTTGTTTGCGTTTTCCATGAACATTCACGAACTTCATACCCCAGTATTTAATTTAAGTTTAGCTTGCGTTAGGGTTACCACAAAACCAATTCATCCCCTATAGTTCGAAACAAAAAATTACACAACGTGAACTGGGGAGGTCTTGAATAAAGCGAGGGTGTTTGGAAATACTACGTTAAAAGCCGTAGAGCCTTCACCCGACGTAGATAGATAGCTTGTTTGCCTCTAACAAGGCGTAAACTCAGTTAGGAGTAGGATCGAGCTGAAAGGCGAAGAAGAGGAGCCATCACAAAGTAGACACCTAAATAATGTAGAGCCCTAGAAATTAAGAAATCCATAAATAATAATGAATCTGTTATAAATAACCAAAAAAATCTAACTTACAGTCCTATCTTGAATATGTTCCCTTTCACACTATCACCTGTTTCTTTCGCACCCCCCACTATTTACCCCCATTTGGACACTTGATCTGAGGTATGATTGTTCATAATTTTGTAAAGTTTAATTAGTATTAAGTATACCCTGACGAAGGAACATTGTTTCCGAAACCGGTTGGTTTTACCAAAAATTAAGTGGTGATAAATTAAGTTAATTCGTTAATTAATTATATTCATATTGAATAACCACAAAGTAATAGAAAAATACAATAGTATAATTTAATAGAAGTTTAACAACCGATGGAAGCCCCCGGCATGTAAAATGTCTGATAAAAAAAAGAGTAGCTTGTCGGTCTTGTGGTTATGACTCTCGCCTCGTGATCCAGAGGTCGCAGATTCGAATCTCGCTCCAGAACAGCAAGTTAGTCCTTTTTTCATAGCGCAAGCGTTTAAGTCAGTTTGAAAATAGTAAGAATATTGATGTGACATGGATATAAAAAAAACAACGCATTCGAAATAACGAATTTTATATATTTATTTTGAATAATTAAGGGGAATACCTACCTACGAAACGCGAAAAAGGGAAATTTTTGTGTTTTTTTTAAGAAAACTTATTTAAATTGTGGTATTTGTATTATTTTTACATGAAAGTACATACTTTAAAAAATATGTTAAATATTTTTTATAAAAAAAAGATCATTTCATATGTAATTATCAGAATAAAAAAAAAACAAAAAGATTATCAAAATAAGTCTTTGACGTAGGGGTTTTTGAAAATATAGATTTTTGACAAAATGGCGGGCGTTTGAATTTAAAATAGCGTTTTTAGGAAAAATTTCAAATTATGCCCATAAAAAAAATAACTCACTTAAAAAAATTCCTACGACAAAGACTAGATAATTATGTATAGAATAACCACTAGAAATTACAAGTTGAACGGTTCAGTGGTTGCCGAGATATTTTGGTCACCGATTTTCAAAACATTTTATTTTGAGTATGTCCAAATTTTTCAGAACAGAACTGGAATTTTGTCACAGGGATATCATTAAACAATCAGTGTATATATAGATGTCTCACAGAGACGAAACTGTTTTTTTTCTGGAAAATTTTTGTGGGATAAGTAGGTATAGAAGTCTTTTGACATACTCAAAATATTCTGAATGAAAATACTGGTAAAAAGGAGTTTAATAAAAATTGAAATAATATTTCTGGCGTATGCTAGTGTAATGTTAGTAATTCAGATGAATTTCATTCACACAGATAAAGTATATTGCTAAAAAAAAACGAAAAAAGATCTATATAGACGTCTCATTAGCGACATCTGTGATCATTCGAGGCGAATGAAAAACTTTGGTGCTGGCCGCGTGGAAGATCGTTAGAACTCATATGTGAAACGTAGCGTATAATTTAAATATATACAACTTCCAAAAATTAGTAAACATGGTATTCTATCATGGGTGGAAATGGCGAACGTTGCATTGTGTAAAGTGATCACTTAAGCCAGCCGTACGATAGGTCGTAAGCCCTATGTACACCCAAAAGACCTATATACCTACTTTCCCATAAAAATACTGTTTCGTCTCTGTGAGACACCTATACCTACAGGGTTATTTGTAAAACATTAATGTTACGGACAGGACATTGCCTGCGCCTACCGTCAGGCAACCGAACTTTCAAGCTCTGTGGTTGACGTAATCGCGTCATATAAATGATAGAAATTTCTGATGTGAATGAAACAGAGCAAAGGCCCCTTTCAGGGCCAACGCCGATCGCCGTGCCCCGGTTGAGGATGGGTACCGTGCCGAGGACAGCGCGCGAGTTCTCGGCCGCGGTGGTTGTCCTTATACGTGTCTCGGCGTCAGGCGGCGGCACCCGGGAGAGGGGATGAGCGAATGCGGAGCCTCAGCTCCATGAGAACGCATCCCGCTGATGACAATGGAAATGCGTTAGAGTGCATGGTCTGAAATGTGTATGTTTTTACTGAAAAATATTATATGAAAATATGAATGTTCAGATTTTTAACATTTCAGAGCTCTCTAATATGATGGAAATTAATGGTTTTTTGATTTCAGATGGACCTGAATCATAATTCTATGTGATAAGATACCGCATTTTCATTGTTTTAATAAAAAGAGCGGGCGGGAGATGTTTTTATTTGCGCAAAAAGGCGCACTTTGTACCCTATTATCATCATATTTGCCAGATAAGCAACATTAAAGTTGTCTCAACACTTATAAAAGATAAGTAGTAGAGTCACACACATGCACACACTCTGTAAGACATAAAAAGTTGTCTACAGATGACACAATAAATGATTGACTGTATGGCATAACAGATTGCCAACAGATCATTGGTAAAAAACATACATTTTTTATGGCAAGGAAAAATCTAAATACTTTTTCAAATACATTATTAATGAGTGAATCACAATCACATTAATATGGAAACATAAGTCTGACACCACCAACACAAAACCAGCCGCCGCTTATGAGCGACATACTGGGCTGGGTTTTTTCCATACAAATGCTCATATAAACACACAAACCGGAATAACTTCCGTCAGAGGTGTCCGATTTTGATAATTCTTTTTGTATAATGATCAGTGGATCAAGACCTATCTAGAGAATATACACACTCATATGTGCAAATAATTTTGAATAAATTATAAAATTAGTTTTTTGTTGAAAAGTTTAAAAATTCATAACTATAGTAAGCTGCGACTTACAACAAAGTGTGATATATCAACAGATGCGCTGCGACGCACTCTATATAATAGACACAAAAAACTAAACCTAAAAGTTAATTTGGATTTTTAAGAGATTTAATTGTTGAAATTTCATAGCCCGCCGGGCCAGAAAATGAGATATATTTTAACTGTTGCTTTAATAATAATGTCTCAAGGTTGCCACGCAATATGTCAGACTGTTTATTGAGACGCAGTCAATGTAATGACATATATGTAAATCCTCCGGGGGAGGTGCGTTTAATTTAATAATTAAAAAACTGTAATATATGTAGTAGAAATAAGCGGCCATTTGTATGCAAACTGTAACCTGTTTTAATTGGCTTCGAGGCCGGGGCCTCCTGGTCCCGGCCGAGGGTATAAATATCGCATTCAAGGCGGACCGACCCTCAGTCTGGTTTAAAACGCCGTGGCAAACCCTTCACGTGTGTTTCATTTACCTACCCGACTACCTCCTACGATTTTGCTGCCTGCTGACATCGCTCGCTCTCAAGCTCGAGCCGAACTACGTCATCAAGATCTGCTGTTGCTGCCTGCTAACGCCGAGCGCTCTCGCTTCACGCCCGGTACTTGCTATCGGCGGCGATCACCTTGCGGTGTGCTGATACGGAGCGGGCATTCACGCTCGGTACCTACTGCTTCTGCGGTGTGCTGACTCTGAGCGGACGTTCACGCTCGGTACCTACCGCTTCTGCGGGGTGCTGATTGCTGGCGCGGATTTTGCCAAGCTAAGTATTTCTTCGCAGTTCAACCGTCTTTTTTAAGACGATTATTCTTGACGACCTCGTCGAGTTTAGACATTTTGCTCGAAGCAAATTCTTTTGCTGTCGCCTCTGGTGCACATTCCCGTGTACTAATATCGCTCTTTTTCCAGCTGCTCACACGGTGCGCCCGTGCTGTGTGAGACATCCCGAAGGCTTCTGAAGCGGACCGCACCTTTGTTGCCTGTTCTGTGCGGAACAATTAATAACCTCGCATTAACTTATATCGAATATGAAAAATTCATTCCCATTAATACAAGTCAAATAAAAAAATTTCAGGGTTTTTATCATTTTATTTAACTTATATTGAAACGAATGAATTTTTCGCAATCGATATGAATTACTGTAATGATAGTCCAACGTTTTACAAAAAATAAATCAGAAATATTGAAAAAAAATGCAAACTTTGATGTCGCATATCTCCATAACCATTGATATTAATTAGGTCATAATAGCTTGAACATTTTCGACACATAATCAAGGTAGGAATATATTCCTGCGAGGTTATTAATGTTTTACAAATAACCCTGTATATGCATTGATTGCTTATTAATATTATTTCATGGTCAATAAAGGTATTTATTTTGTGAGAGATATGTGAAAATATACAAATCTCCTTATTTGAGTGCGACGAACACCCAACACCGACATACAGCTACGTTTATTTTTAATCTCGTCTAAAAGTGTCGGGATAACAATCTCGAGATCCCAAGATTCCCAGGTTGTCTCGATACAGAATCCCTACTGAAAACTCATCTCGAGTGAACTCGCGGTCTCTGATCAGTTGGTTGCTTGTCTTCCAAACAACAAAGGCGATATTACATTAAGGGGGGGGGTAAGGTTTTTAACTTTTTTTTTGCATTTTATTTTTAATTTTTTAAATGAATGTAAAACATCGCAAGAATATTGTTTCAAGTCAATCGGAGCAAAATTGACGAAATTATAAACATTTGAGCGATACTCAGACTGATTTTCTATACCTGCTCGGGCAGCTGAGAGACGCGCTCACCTGAGATTACCGGACGTGTTATTGTATTGGAAGAGTTTTGCGTAGACAAGGACAAAAAGATGCTGATGATGAAAGCTCATTGCTGTGTGAACATGGCATCGACGATTATGTGTAAGTATAAAATAAGTGTTGAGTTTAATTTCGAATTTTACAGTGTGCAAAACTCACGTTTTCAAAGTCGGTGTCCATCATAACTTCAAAACTACTGCACCGATCCTTTTGAAATTTTGAACACTATTTCTGTACATAATTTACGAGGTAACGCTGGAGACTTTTTTTCAAATATGTTATTAATTTTTATTTTTTAATAACAAATTAGTCGATATTTTTCGCAAAAAATCGCGTTTTTCCCTTCAGTGTTCCAAAAAATTGAAAAATTGAAATTTCAAAAAACCCTCCCAGCGTTACCTGGGAAAACCTATTATCTAACGAATGAACTTTGATTTTTTGATTTCAGATGATCTAGTACCAAGTTATGATGGACACCGCAATTCTACTTTTTTCCGAGACACGTCCGAATAATTGCTGCCATTGCCGTATTTTTTAATATTTCTTCTTGAAAATTTTACACAATATTTTTCAAATGTCATACTTTAATGTACTATTGGTTTTAATAAAGAGATTTTAACTGTGTCGTCACAAAAAATTCACAAAAACATGCCTATTTTTGTACGAATTAACCTTACCCCCCTCTTAAACACATTCGTCTGGTTTATCTTAAACAAAGAATTTAATGTTATGGGATTTTTCACCGCCTCCCAACAATGGCTCTCGGCTGAAAACCGTTAATGAAGGTTCAGTGTCGAGGCGAGGTTTGGCTGGAAGCCATTGTGCCGCATATTTGTCGGACCCATTGGCTCCAATTATCTAAGATTACGTTTGAAGTGTTGATCTTTCGAGTCATTTCGTTCATTATTTTTTAAACATACAAACTTTGTTGCGCGGCGCGTATTGTTTCACTAAACCTCTGTTCGGTTCATACTTCAGTTCAGTTTCCGTACCGATAAGGCAGCATTTTTCTAAAATATTATGAAAAATTAGCGATCCAACGCCAATCGAAAGATAAATCAATATTTCCTCGAGTGTGTTCAGATTTTTAAGAACAATTATTAAATTACTTGCTGTAACCCGTCAAAATGAGGGTACTTTTACATTTCGGTTTCTAAAGAGTAGGTTTTTATTTATTTATATAAAAAAGAAAAGAAAAAGAAAATTGTAAAAGAAAAGTTTTCGTTTTATACATATACTTTTATCCTGTGCGATATTGTATATATATTCACATATTTTTGGTTCGAAACCACTTTTTTAGTTTTTTTACACGATTTTAACATTCTCTCTGCAAGTATAAATAAATAAATTATTTTAAAAAAAATATATGAGTAACATCTTTACGCTCGATTCATAAGAAGCCGCCACTTCTTTACCCCAGTTTGGACGAGTCGTTACTGATCGTTACTGAGAAACGATGTTACACATCATTTGCGACTACTGTAAGACCCGCTTAATTTTTTTTTATTGTACTTACGGCGTCCGTCCTGGTTCTGGGATTTGCAGAGCTCCGCGTGTTGTAAATAGAGTGGATTCAGAAACAGAGCGCGACAAACATGTCCATTTCCGAAAGGCTTAATCTTTCAAAACATCGGATACACGTCGTAATTTTAAACCGCACGAAAAACGTCTATCTTCCAACAGAGAAAAAGACAACGGAATGACACTTTATACTTTATTATTCCGATCGACGGTCAGCGATTGCGAAACAACCAATATTGTAAAATTGACAACTTTCTCATTCTCAAACTGTTAAGGTACTGATACACATAAAACTAGCATGCTCTAATAACTGTGCACACTTGCTCGTTATTAGCATGCTTATTTTGATCATGCTCATTAATGAGCCGAGTATTCCACAGACATTCGTGATTCCTATAATAAGTCAAGAAATGTAATGTTTTGTCATCTCCCCAACGCGCCATATTTGTTTCATCTGTCGCGGAGTGAGAAGATCGCGTTGATAATTGATACTAGCCGCGAATGACATTAGAATGCTCATAAGCAAGCCTATTCACACATGCTCAAAAGATACCCCTTCTCGTGGTTAATGACATTAGCATGTTCATAAATCAACCGTTGATTTATGAGCATGCTAATATCAATGCAATTAAATAG
Organism: Agrypnia vestita; assembly: GCA_016648135.1. Classification (NCBI taxonomy): domain Eukaryota; kingdom Metazoa; phylum Arthropoda; class Insecta; order Trichoptera; family Phryganeidae; genus Agrypnia; species Agrypnia vestita. The sequence goes on from JADDOH010005863.1 coordinate 53,820, forward strand.
CAATGGCTCAAGACGCTCAATACTCGCATGCTCACGTGCCACTAATGAGCATGTGTATCAGTACCTTAATTTTGAGTTAACAATTGTGTTAGGAGTCTATCTACACAATGATATAATAAACTGTAGATCAGGGCCTGCGCACTCTATCCATAAAGTTTCGATTCCGTTATAATGGCATCAATTCTTTTATGGGAATTTTTTTAAATTTCATTTTTCGGCGGTTCTAATTTGGTGTCAGTACTTACCTACCCTTGCCAACTATTTTAACAATTATTGTAGTGGTATTAATGTTGGTTTCGCAAAATGTTCAAATTGGTTACACTGTTCACAATTTGCGACGCCATTTTAATTTTTCAATTAATATCAAATATGTCTTTATTTTGTGGCGATTTTGCTTGTTTATTTTTTTACAATCCCGCTACCACGTCACCGCCTCCGACATTGACATCCTCTGATAATATGTTTGTTTCGATATGAAACTGAATATTGACATTTCACAAAGGATATCTGCTACAAAAACGAAATATTTTATCGTCCTTTTGAACTGTCATACTGAAACCGAAAATACACGTGAGTGATTGTATTTTATATTTATATTAATTATATTTGGAATGTTTTATTATAATTGTGTTTGAAAGTTTATTAGAAAAAGTTATTTTACAAAGGAAAACTAATTTACATAGGGTATAAAAGCGAAGGCAGCAATATCCAAAAAATTGTTTTGAATGTAGTCACAGAGGATTACTAATTTAAAATTAACCGAATTCTAGATTTTATGTATTATTTTATCCCTTCCAAAATCTTGTTTCCTATAAATTTACAGGCTATGTTTCCCATAAAATCTCAATACTGTTGACTCATTTGTCCAAGTTTTCCGTATGATTAAAATACAAAAAAAAATTATGGTTAATTATTATTACATCATTATCTTTGTATAACATGCATACAATTATTAATTAAGAGTTATTATTATTTCACTGCTGGTTTTAGAAAGAACAGAACTTCCCACTGACATGTGTAAATGATAAGTAAAATTATTATGTCTACAGATTCAAGTCCAAGGAGATGAATATTGGTGTGACGGATGAATATCTCAATGGAATCCTCAGAACCCAGCTCCAGCAAAGGAGATGAGGGTAAGAATATACAACTATAATCTATAACTAAATATTTTTTAAACAATGATTGCTTGTGTTGTATTTTTTTTAATACACAATACATACATTAATAAATGTTTACAACATGAATAAAATAAATTTAAATAACAGTACTAAAATATTAAACTAGTAAACTAAAAAGTAATTTCATAAATAAATTTACAAAATAAATAATTTAGTTAAAGTATGTTTATGTTAATAAAATTTAATTAAAGATGGACACACTCTCCCACACTTGTTAATTTAATTTAATTGTTAATACCCATTAATTTAATTTAATTGTTAATACCCATTAATTTAATTGTTAATAAAATTTAGTTAAAAATGGACACACTCATCTGTCATTTTCCAGCGTTGTCAAATTTAACAGATTGTATTATTTTTAAGGTTAAAATCAAGAAGAAGAAGAAAGAAAGCGTTGCTGCCTAACCGGTCTGTAGCAGCATTCTTAAAAATCCATGCAGATGTAAGCATCGACAAAGAGGCTTCACAGACAGTGGACTTTGTAAAATATTATTAGAAATGTAAAAATAATGTGCATAATAATATCGAACCATGAGTACTTTAGTGTATTAAGTGAAAAATGCAGTTTTGAGATATCGGCGTTAGATGTTATAAATTTCTTTATCAAATTGATTTTCAATTATTTGTTTTAGAATTTTTTGAATATTGCAAGGATTTGGATTGCCTCACATGCACCCATCGATAAACCTTATATTTGCTTATAAGGTTTATCAATGGGTACAGCATAATATAACTATTTTATTATATTTTGATTGAGACAAGGTTTTATAAAAGAGATAAATCATTTAGACCTTCCGACAAATCTGGTGTTTTTAGTATATCTAAAATTAGTGTTTTGCTTTCCTGAATGGGAACATTAATGAATGATCTTGCAATATCAAATGATACTAACTTTTCATTCAATATCTTTTAAGGTATTGACTACATGAAATTTTAATTGTATACTTTGGTTTAAATACGTTGGAGTTATTTAATATTTTTGTAATGATTGAAGTTATTTTGAATGTTGGGGAATTGCATTACATTGGGATACTGCTGATCTGATGGGGCTGTTTCCTTTGTGAATTTTGAGAAAGCCGTATAATTTTGCGATCATTAACACTGTTTGCCTTTTTTCCTTACAAATTAAACTTATGGAAGTTATTGTCCGATCGTCCTGATGAAGATATAATACAGTATCGAAATCATTAGACGTTTAAAAAAAATATGTGTGGTTTTTAACGCTATAAGCATAAAAAATATTAAATCATTTGTTCTACTTTTTTAGTTTCAAACCGCTTGATCTTACTGACCGGTTATATTATTTGCAATGCATTGTAAATGATGTCTTATTGATATCTGTTCTTGTATACGCTTATTTAATTGAAAATAATTATTCTGAACATTGAAGTGTAAAATGACAATTGAAAAGAATACTTTTTTTGTTGTGTATCCAGAATAATTATTATGTATGTGTAATGTATATGTATGTAAGAATCGTTGAAAATACTGTCAACCCATTAGAATGTACTCTGTTTATCATATCTTCACACTTTTGATCATTTAGATGATATTCCTAACCTTTTTTTATTATTTTAAAAATTTATTCTTTAAATAGGAAATATAATAATTTTATATTTCTTTATATATACAGCATTACATATAATTATTTAAAATTTTATTCTAACTAAAGTATCACATATTTTTTTAGTTTCCTCTTAAAGTTGTTATATTATTTACATCTCTAATGTCCCTGGTAGTTTTATGTATAGTTTCGTTGTAGTAGTAGTTTTATATATAAGCACTGTGCATGATTAAAATTTGTGATTTTTTTTTAATGTAATCTTTTCATCTTCTCTTGCTTTCTAGCACCACTTTAATTCTTGTGTATTGATTTATTTTTAGTATAATTCTTAATGCTTTCTTTTCGAGTATTGTTATTTTTTCAATTCTTCTTCAACCCAGAAATAGTATACTGCCGCAGTAGTTGATGTGGGGGACAATTATTGCGTTATATAATATATTTTTGCACAATTCTGTTTTGATCTCTTCTGATTCTTTCCAAGGGTGAAATTCATTTTGCTATTTTTTGTTACATATTTTGTGTTCAATGTAAAGTTTAGTTTATGATTTATAATTGCTCCCAAATATTTTACATCGAATTGGGTAGGAATTTATTGCAATGTTTTTTTTAAATCAATATTTGTTGAATTTTTCCAATGTATATTTGTACTTAAAACAATCATTCTGAATCTAAAAAATATATTATTTGAATGTTACATTTTTTATCACATCACTTAAATAATATTAGTAATAATATTAACAGGCAATGAAAATTGACTACCACATGAATACGAAGTGTAATCTTATTTTGTATAATCATCACAAATCATTGATTTCCTTTATCTATTAAAATGGTAGCTTGTGGTGTAAATTATTTACTGATCAATGTTACATTTTATTTTCTAAAATATTAATAATTACAAAATATATAATATTGAATTTTTATTTTCTTTGCGAGTTTTGGTATTTTAAAAAATATTAATTCTATGTTTTTGAATTGAATGAATTTTAAATATGAACATTGTTTTTAAAACAAAATCATCTATTTTAATCTGAAATTATGTTCATTATGTAAACATATTCCTTCTCTAAACATGAGATTTTTCTTTTACAGAGAGGTAGTGTGTAAAATTTAAAAAATATGCTGTAACAATATTGACGAATTTAAAAATAATTGTCAGTTTTCTTTGCCAATTCTTTTTCTGACTCTTATTATAGAATTGACGGATAATACATTTTTAATTAAATGTACCATCTTTTATTGTTAAACCTTATTTTCATTTTCAGAAACAAACAGCCGTATTCTGAAAATTGTAATATTGCTATTTCTGTATCTTGACAGTTATTTTATAACATTGTAATGCAGTTAATTTTGACATTTTAAGTTTGACAGATTTGAAATTAATGAATTCAATCAATCAGAAAGCTCTAAAACGTAAATAAACGAAAGTAAAATAAGTTATTCATAATATGTGAATAACTTAGCGTTTGTTTACGTTTTAGAGCTTATCTGATTATTTGAATTCGTTAATTTCAAACCTGTCAAACTTAAAACGTTAAAATTAACAGCATTATAATGTTATACAATAACTGTCAAGATACAGAAATAGCAATATTGCTATTTTCAGAATACGGTCTAAATATTCATTTAATTGAAATAAATAAATAAATAAATAAAAAAATGACAAATATATAAATAAATAATAATATCTCCCATAGTCGCAAGATGTCACTTTGCAAATAACAGTTGCCATTCTATTTTGGTCTATATTCTGTGCTGTAGATACGTCACAAGCGTGAAATGTTGGCAACTCAAAAGTAAGGCCTTACTTGCATTCGTTATCGAACGGACCTTCTTTGTGATCGGGCGCGACTCTACGCCAAAAAAAAGTCCTGGGGAAAAAGGAACAGAGTATCGTACACAATGGTAAGAATGAGTATGGTATTTTAGTCACCGTGACTTCAAATTACCTGATTTTTACGTGATTAGGTACTTGATTATGTGATTTGTTGTCTCTTTCAATGTAATATTTGCTACATATGAAAGTCGGCTAGTATGGGAATAACGTCTTCAATTACTGACTTCAACTGTTAATATGTAATGGTGGGTAATATATATTTTTCATACACATTGCCGCTTTGTACTTTATATTTTTAATTTCTGTACTCATGTTTTGGTGCTATTCCTGATACTTTTAATAATTTGCTACTTGTAACTTATATTGTTTAATGTATGTTCTTTTTAATTTTATGATATATTTTTTTATGTAAGAGCCTATACGCATTGCTGCTCGTTATCTACTCTATATTTTTAATTTTTATACTCATGATTTGGTGCTATTCCTGAAACTTCATACTTCGCTACTTATAACTTATATTGTTTAACGTATGTTCTTTTTAATTTTATGTTATATTTTTAGGTAAAAGCCTATACACATTGCCGCTATTTACTTTATATTTTTAACTTTTATACTCATGTTTTGGTGCTATACAGATATTGTTTAATGTATGTGCTTTTTGAAATTTATTTTATACTCTTTATGTAAAAGCCTAATGGGCGTAAACAAATAAATAAATAAATATTATAATACGTCAATGTATCTACAGTCAAACATTATTTTTTCTATATACGACATCAAAAGTGATGGCGGTGTGATGCCAAGAATGGTTCTTCCCAAAGCGTTATTTGATTTGACGACAAGTTTGCAGGAAGCTGGTAAATGAAACGTTAAAAAGGCGGTCGTTGCAGTTGTCGCTAGTCGTTAGATGGTTATCACCCTCGACAGTCGCCATTGTGCCACCGAGCCCGGCTAACTGTCGTGAGACTGGCGGCCGCTGAGAGCTCGTTACGCGCGTGAGAACTTACTCTAGGCAATTGTGGGTGGCGTCATTTTTGTACATTCTAGTCCGAACTCTAATATTTCTAACGATGAATGATATTTTTATTTTTCCATCACGTCCGTTACAATTTTGCGCCAATTTTCTTTATACGGGGTGTTTCATAGTTAGTTGCAAAAACTTTCGGGTGGATTCCTGCGTTGATAATGAGTTAGAATGTTAAAAACAACCATGACCGTATATCAATAGAAGACCCCGTGGCAAGAAGTTGTTAACTAACATTCAAGTCATTTTGAGATAATTAGACATTTGCCCTTCGCCTTTGAAAAATATGTTTTATTGCTAATTCAAGATTAATTTTTATTGATTTATGTCACTAAAGTATCAAAAAAAAATTTACAAAGTAAAAAAAATGCATTTATGCACAAAAAAATAAAAATACACTAATTTTCCCTAAAAAAATGTAGTTAACAACCTTTTTCTCCGCCTCTGGAACACATTTTTAATAGAATAACACCTTTTTAAAATTGGTAAAACACGAACATCAAACAACCCTTCAAATGCTATCCGTTTTTACCATCCATTATCCAAACTTACAAAATACCTGATATTTTAATTAATAATACAAAACATGGATGTACCATTTAAAATTATTGAAAAATAATATATAAGTATTATAATAGTCTTGAAATAAAAACAAATACAGTTGCCGGCAAACTTCTTGGACATTTTTCGGCGTGGTGGGGGTATGCGCAGAAGACAAATTTTGGGTCTCGTTGGTGGAATGGTACATGCGCAAACTCTCCCCCACTTCGTCGAAAAATGTTCAACATGTTTGCCGGCATCTGTATATGACAGTTCTGCCAGAGTAAAATTTATATTAACTATAAATATTCCAATCAAATTAAAAAGCGTTTTCAAAATTATGGCATGAACATGTTATTATTGAAGATAACATGGTCATCCCTATGATGTGAACATGTTTTAATTATTTTTAAGTTCTGAATTTATTTCCAATGGAAAGAGCGTACAATATTTAGTTCAGACGGCTTATTAACTCATTTTTGACAAAAATGTTAGTTAACAACTTCTTGCCATGGGGTCTTCAATAGTTATGAAGACATGCAATATCATGTATCTACAATATTGTACACGTAGGATTCTTTTGTGAGTGAAATTCTTTCTATTAAAAAATTAAACATGCATCGCGCCCAAATGAACACAAAAAACAATACCTATATTAAATCTAAAAATATTCCGGATAATTTTATCTATTGTATCATCATATTCCTTTAGATAGATATTTTATTTCATTTTTCCAAAGTATACAGGGCGTCTCAAAGTTTGCATTTTTATTTCAATATTTCTGACTTATTTTGTGCAAAACGTTGAACTATCATTACAGTAACTTATATCGATTGTAAAAAAGTTATTCGCTTCAATACAACTTAAATAAAGTGATAAAAATCTTTTAAAAATTCCTTTTGGAATTTTTCCGAGGTTTTTATTATTTTATTCGACTAAGTAAAAAAATCACTATTGTTTAACATTGCACAATTTTGAAGTTTTATGGATGTCTTGACATTTCCTGAGACTAGGCGGGAATGTCTGTCTGCCTGTTCTCTATGTCTCTAACCTACACTTTTCGACCACCGATCATTTGGCTGCCCATGTAGTGCAGTAGGCAAGGCACTGGCCTCTCATCCCAGGAGTTACGGGTTCAAATTTCAATTATTTCACGATATATCTATGTGATCGTTTCAAGCCTGTTTTTTTTTTGTAACCGCTATAGTAATTCGGGCATACGGCTTGCTTCTTCTTCTCCCTGGCTTCGTCCCAACTTCCTGTCATCGTCGACTGTTGGGGTCAGCTTTACTCGTCCTTAGGCTGTACGTTCTTCTGTCCTGGATGACGTCATCCAATCCGTGTCTCTTCATCTGATCATCCCTGTGCAGCACCCATGAATTTGTTGGTCTTCCTCTGGACGTAATTCGAGGAAGGTCCATGGAGATCGCCTGGTGATCTTGTGGTCTGCGTCCAACGTGGCCATACCATCTCAATTGCCTTTCCTTCATCTTGCTATTGATGTCTGTGACGCCCAAGCTTCCACGGATGCGTGAACCTTTTATCTTATCTCTTAAGGATACTCCAGATAACCAGCATCAGGCTTGCTGTAATGTAGTAATCAAAATAAAATAAAAACCTTTTTTCCGTAATTTAAGATCCTGCGTTAAACATAGGCACATGTTTCCGAATAACCTCTAAACTCAATGTCATGTACAAATGTTCCATAAAATAACGGGGCATAATAATCAAATAATTGATTTTGTTAAACTACCGAATGCTTATTATATTGTAATCCGGAATATGTCTCTTTGCCAAATTTCAAAGTGATTGTTGGTCTCCCGCGAGATCTCGAGGCAGTTTACGAGATCAATCCCGAACCGAAAAATCGGACGGGATTATCGGGATTGATCAACATTTTTGATGTTTTGTATGTTTACTTGTATATGTCTATAGAGCTTTCAGTAAGTACTTAAAACTTATGTTCATGACACATTCAAATAATGAAAGTAGCTTTGAATAATATGCTGTGTTTTATTAACTTAACATAGTAATAAAAACTACTACGAACTCTATTATATTGACTGAATGATGCTTGTAAAAAGGCCTGCAAAAACTTGAAAGCGATGATTAATAATGAATACTTTATTAAATATGCTGATATAAAAATGCAAGGTGTTGTCGTTAATTGCTATTCATCTCTATAAACAAAAAAAAACACAAAGTATTCGGGATCCCGATCCCTAGGGATCCCGCGGGATTGGAAATTTTAATCTCGAGGGATCCCGAAAGTCAGAAGTGGGTCAAATATTAATTACAAAATTTGTCCCTAGTCCTGGCACACTTGAAGCTAAACAGGATTTGTCCTTATCCCTTACACACTTGAAGTTAACGAGATTTGTCCTTAGCCTTTGCACACTTGAAGCTTAACAAGATTTGTCCCTAGCCTTTACACACTTGAAGCTTAACAAGATTTGTCCCTAGCCTTTACACACTTAAAGCTTAACAAGATTTGTACCTAGCCTTTACACACTTGAAGCTTAACAAGATTTGTCCCTGTCCTTTACACACTGGAAGCTAAACAAGATTTGTCCCTAACAGACAAGTGAAGCTTAATAAAGCTACAGGCCCAGACCAACGGTGAAATGAAATGAAGCAATGTGTCGACGCTGTCAAAGCGATATACTAATAATTAAGAATTGAACGATAATTGGAAAATGTTTTGTAAAGACTTCATCCGAAGCCGGACCGTTAGGCTGGAGCCTGGAGGCACATTTCATACTGGATACATGACCCGCAAGAAATATCAATTTGCAAATGAATGTAATTTCTTTTCAGGTGGCGAACAATGGGGCCGATACTCATTGAGGTCTTTTCGAAATTTAATAACGGAGAAAAAATGCATTCTTATATTCTGTCGACATGGAATAAAGGAAGAGATAGGTAGCTTATATTTGTATTTATTTACTACCCGTCAAAAATGACGGCACTTTTACACGTCGGTTCCTAAATAATGAGTATTTATTTATTTATAAAAAAAGAGAAAAAATACATACTATGAAGAAGTTACAGACAGACGGAAGGACGGCCAGACAACGAAAATATTATAATTGGGATCAGACGGTGTCGAGGATATTTTGTCACTACCTTTACACGTCTATTTACTCCTTTTATATTAACTCGTGGAGTCTGCTTGTCTGCTTGCTTGCCGGCTTGCCATCAACAAAAACTTTGGATCGATTTTTGACCGTTTTCCCGTGATCTAATCGAGCTGAAACTTGGCAAGTAGACTCGTGGCGACGATCAAGAAGATCTATCAAATTTTCGTTAAAAAAATTCATAATTACAGTATAATTTAGGATTTTTAGAAATTTTATTGGTTTTTTCAAATTGGAATCATTAGAAAAGTTTGTTATGTTAAATTACTGTAAGTTTAGTGTTATGTTATATGTTTTAATTCGTCTTTAATTGTTGTTATATTTTACAAAGAAAGGGAGTATAATAAAATCTTGTTTTTTATGGGTTACTTTTTTTATTAATTTATTTTTACTAACTTCTTATCGTACAAAGTTCCACCTTCAAGGGACTAAACCACCCTGGGAAAATAAAAAGTAGGTAGAAATGGGGTGTATTTTTACAAGGATGTGATTATTTTTTTTATTGATACCAGGATAGGTACATATTAAATTACTATTTTATTGGAAAATTAATGAAAAAAATATAAAATCGTCGAGTTATATCTATTTCCGTAGAATACCTCCTCCGTGACTGACAGTTCGTGACAGAAAAGAGGACATGTTAAAAATGACATATCATCAATGTATCATACGGATTTTTTAAACCGATAAACCAATTGTTAGAGTATCAGCTAAAAATCAATATAATCTAAACTACTCTTCCAAACAGTATTGTGTAAAAGGCAATTTTTATCTACATAAAATTTTCCTGAAGATAAGAAAATTTATTTTGATAATAATGTAACATTACCTACTTAAATAACACCCGACAAATTAAAATTAATTTTAAATAAATATTTTATCAATTTTGAATTATCGGCTATCATGTATTCGGTTTTTTCGGTACAGTTATATGGGATTTGTTTTTGATTTTGTCGATGATTGATAACTAAGATATAATTGTTGTCTAATATCGATGGTTTCCCGTCGAATCGCAGTAAATCAGTTACCGTTCATCGACGCAATCAAATACAAATTTCAAGCAACTGTTAGTGAGTCCCCGTTTAAAATACCAACCATCATTACTAACAACATTTAAAAACAACCATTAATTTTTAAAGGGTAAAACTCTTTTATTTATAAATTGTAAAAATATTTTTTCTATCAACTAAATAATATTACGTAACTAAAATATAAAACCCGTGAAGTTGTGAGCACGCAGAATTGCGAAATTGTGAACACACCTAACAGCGAAATTTCGGGAATCCCTGCCAATACTCAACAGCGTAAAAATGTTCTCAGGTTTTCATGGCCGTTCAGAATCTTCTGCAAGTAGTTTTCTGGGATATTCTGCCGTGTATCTCTGACATCTCTGGCCGACGTTTCGGATCCCATTGCAGGGTCCATCATCGGGGGTGATGTGTTGTGTCACAACTGTGTGTGTAAAAATGCGTCTTGCTTACCGGGAGATTTAATTACGCAAGAATAAATACTGGGATAAATGTCTCGAAGTAGAACCCTTATTTACGTTTGCCGAGAAATCACAGTTACGGTGGCTGGGACATATCTTGCGGATGTCGGCAGAGAGACTTCCAAAGCGGATACCCCAGGCAAAACCAGAAGGCAGAAGACCACGGGGCCGCCCCAGCTGCTGCGAAGCGAAGTTGCAACTAAATTGGGCTGACGTGGAGAGCAAAGCCCAAGATAGGAAATGTTGGAACCTTTTATGCGGTGCATGAACCGCGAGGATAAGTGGTAGAAGAAGAAGAATAAATACTTTAATTGCAGTATAAATGTTGTCTTAAAGGGGACATATATATTATCCTCTGTGATTGCCTGCATTTTATATGCCTCGGTACTTGTGAATCTTCTAATTCTTTCCATTTAGTGATACTTCTTAGCTTTATTTTTCGTTAATATAATGTCTTGCATTTTGCGAATAGTTTAGTTTAGAATTAGTGATGCAACGAATACGAATACGAATATTATATATTTATTTACCGAATATTCGTATTCCGAGAATATCATCACGAATATTACAAACACACTATAACTGAACGCAACGCAAATTACGGTTTAGCTGTGCACCGTGTATCCGAACACACTTATGCATTCTGTTATCAGGGATTCCCCTAACATTGAATGAATGGATTTGTTGATTTCTCAAGTTGTCAGTTGTTACTTGTTTCACAGCATAACATGAGTTCTTTAATCTAGTTTCGTTGGGTTATTAAATAAGATTAGGAGCTCATTTCATGCAATTTTTGTTTTGTAATACGTATTGTTCGTTCCATTTTATTTCCGCTGTGTGCAAAAGTGATATTTATTTTCGACCGCTGGGAATGTACAAACGGATAAAAGAAATTTTGTGCTTTTTGAACAAAAATTTGCCGGTTATAAATTTTATTTATTAAATTTCTTAGTAAAAAAAAGAACAGTGGTGTATTATTTATTACCTTATTGAATTATTCGTATTCGTATTCGCCGAATAGCAGGCTCGATATACGTATTCGTATTCGTGAAAGTAGTATTCGTTGCATCGCTATTTAGAATCCATGTTATTCCGGTTTTTTGAACATTCCTCAGACGTTTGGGCGATGTTCTCAGAACACTTGAAGCCGTGCCTAAGTTGTGACAATCGTATAATATGAGTTTGATGCAACTTACGGTAAAAATCATATTTCTGCGGCGACCCAAAGGAAATATGATTAGCATAACATTGCCGCAGCAGTTTGGCAAAGAGTTTTACCGGGAACAATGAGCCAATGTGATGTCTCTACTAAGCGTCTGAGCAAAGTGTAACTAGAATTGCAGCACTTTCTAGACAGGGTCGCCTTGGAAATACGTCACTTTATAAAAGGGCAAAATAATGTCCAGAATCCTCTATCTGTGACTAAAAGAAACGAGATTAAGTGTGGGGGTGTAAAAGCAAAGGCAGCAATATCAAAAAAAAATCAATGCAGTCATTGAGGATTACTTACTAATTTATCGTGTACCTACTGAATTCGAGATTTTATAGGAAACATAGCCGATACATTTATAGAAAACATGATTTTGGAAGGGATAGATGCATAAAATGTAGACTTCAGTAAATCTTAAATTAGTAATCCACGCAGACAACATTTTTTTAATATTTTGGTTATTGCTGCCTTTGTTTTTATACCCCATGGTGTCTTGTCTAGTCAGGGGTTCAAAAAAAGTACTTATGTACGCGCGTTAGAAGTTATACTTCATTGTCATACATTAAAAACCACGTGCTGTGTTGTACACCTTGCGTTGAAATATAGATACAGTACGCTACAGCTGCTGTAATGCCTCGCGCTAAAGTTATACTTCTTTGGCATACATAAAAACTATGTGCTTTGTATACCTTGCTTTAGAATATTGATACTGTACGCCACAGTAGCAATGGTAATCGCTTTAGAAGTTATACTTCTTTAGCATACATAAAAATACTTACTGTGTTGTAGGTATACCTTGCGAATGCGCATGCGTATTCAGGACAACTGACAATAATGCACAATACAAAAGTAAATGTGGACATTCATTTATTTAATTTTAGAATGATTCACAAAGCAGAAAAGTAAATATAAAAATATAAAATATAACGGACTTTAAAAAAACTACAATTTCATCTCTTTGATACTCGAATCAATCATTTTAGCGCAATGAGGGTGTATGTTAATATGGAAAACAATAATTTATGATCTTGATGAAATTCCACATTTTCAACCAAGTGTTTCCTTTGATGTAATAAATTATCGAAGATAAACTTATTCATGGATTGTTTCACAAAAATTCCACCATCATTAATGGACTAGAGTTTGTTAGGTTCTTAATTTTTAATCTTTTATTTTTAATTTTGTAGTTTTGTTCTGCGCGCAATTACCTTGCACGCAGTTGTCTGCGCGCAATTTTCGGGGTGCCGGAGGGTCACACCCTACCTGGTACGCTGGAATAAAAATACTTTGTAATTTTTTTTAAATCATCATCTTCATCCCCTTGCCCTCGTAGGTTCGGGGGCCCAAAGACTCGACAAGGTGTTTCCATGTTCCCCTGTCTTGCGCTGCTTTCGCATGAGTCAACCAGTCTAGACCCATTCTGTTTTCCTACACATTTTTTTGTTATTTCTTCCAGATTAATCTGGGGCAACACACGGGGTTGTCAGGATTCATCTTGGTATTCGTTCCTCTGGCATTCTTAGCAGATATCTAAGCCACCTCATTTGTAATTTTTTTGTATATAGGAATAGGGGCTCCATGCCGAGTCGGTACTTCTCACTGTCTCCATCAGCGTGACTCCCGCTACCCCCCTTAGAAAACTCATCTCGGCACCCTGGATTCTTGCTCTCACTCTCTCCGTCAGGATCCAAATTTGATGATCATATATTAGGATGGGCCTGTTCACAGATTTAAAAACAATCAATATCAAAAGAGGCTAATGGAATACCTCGACAAAAATAACATCTTGTCTGAAAACCAATACGGTTTCAGAACTAAGATGGGAACCGAAGATGCCATTTCCAAATTAGTCGAAATCACTGCCACAAATATGGATAAGGGACGTAAAGTACTCAGCATCTTCTTAGACTTATCGAAGGCCTTTGATACTATATCACACTCATTGCTTTTATGGAAACTCAACAAAATTGGTATCTCTGGCACCCGTCTAAACCGGTTCAGAAATTATCTTGAAAACCGAAAACAAACTGTGGAAATAAATGGTACACGTAGTGACCCAATGTTTATCAAATATGGTGTGCCTCAAGGAAGCACACTAGGTCCGATACTTTTCATTATATACATTAACGAGTTCTTAAAAACAACATCTGAGAACGCAACAAAGATTAGTTATGCTGATGATACTGCGATCATTATAAATGGTGACACATGGGAAGAAACACTTAAAAGGGCCGAACTAGTTATTGCAGAAATAAAAGGTATTCTAGATAATCATTTATTAATACTCAACACAAAAAAAACACACTTTGTGGTATTCTCGATAAGGAAATCAGATAGCCTACTCTTCCCGAAAAATATCAAAATACATACATGTTACTTGGAAACAAATCATATATGTGACTGTGATACCATTGAAAAATCAAGCGAGATAAAATATCTGGGTCTGATAATTGATGAAAATTTTAGATGGGTTTCTCATATTGAGTACATAAGTGCCAAGGTGAGAGGATTGATTTATGTATTTAAAATTTTACGCGGCTTTATGAATATAACACTTTTAAAAATGGTGTATTATGCACTTTGTCAGAATATAATCAGCTACGCAATCTCCGCTTGGGGGGGGGCGGCACGTACCTTATTGGATTCTATAGTGAAGGCTCAGAAGTGGGTTGTTCGGGTGATAAATAAGAAGACGCTTCGATATGAATCTGAAGAGCTATTTAAATCCTTTAAGGTGCTGGACATACGGCAGTTGTACACCAGATCCATCTTAATTAATATTTTTAAGATCCTATCCACACAGGCACGTTCAGAGGCCAGGGATACAAGGAGCAAGATAAGTGGAAACTTCACGGTGCCGAGAATGAACACAAAGTTTGGACAGAGATTTTTCTTTTTTTGTGCTCCAAGAATATACAATAACCTGCCATTAGACATAAAGGGTCTTAAGGTGTTAAAGGAATTCAAGCATAAAATAACAAGGTGGCTCTTTGGTGTGGGTAGGACAAAAAATGAGACCAATGTGTCATCCATATTAATATAGACAATACAGTCCATATTAATATAGTCACAAAATTGTTTTGCAATGAAATTAAAGCTGTCACATATGACACATTGCTTTCGTTTTGTAGTCTGCCTACATTTGGTAACCGCTTTGTTGGCTTCTGTTTGAATGATTTTACTCCCTATATACAATGTCTAAATGTATAATTCTTTAATATATAGTCTTTTGTTTGTGCTTTATTTCTTACAGACAATATATAAATCTTATTTCTAATATTATATATATATATATGTGTATGTGTGTTGTTGTGTGTGTGTACGTATATGTATATGAGTGTATATTTCTATGTATGTGTGTATATATGTGTATTATATATATTATATCTTGCTAATGTTCAAACTTTAAAAAAAAAAAACTGTACTGGTAATTGCTTCAGAACAGACATTGTCTAGTGAAGCAACTACCTTCATTTATATGTATGAATAAATTTAAAAGAAATAAATAAATAAAATATTGTCTTATTACTTTTTTTAAATAAATTCCTTCCCCCAATATTCTGTGCATCACAGAATTTGATTGATAATTAGTATTGGAATTGTGGCAATGAAATGTGGCAATTTGTCGAGTTCTGTGTAATGACGGGATGTTATATATGATACACGCTACAAGGTCAGGGCTGTCCAACATATTATTTACAATTTTGTAAAGAAGAACTATATCACAAATTAATCTTCAATCATTATATAAGGTGAGTAATTTTAGTCACTTCGATAGGTTGTTGTATTCTATGTTTTGTATTGGTGTGCTTATTTTGTGGTTAATGCATTTAAGAAATTTGCGTTGGACACGCTCAATACTGTCTAAAACTGTCTATATGTCCATTATAATACGGAGACCAAACCGTTGAGCAATATATCCTAATTGGCTCCGGACAAGAGATGTGTATAATATTTTGATGCTTTCAATTGATTGGAATGGACGTGATGTCCTTAAAATAATATTAATAATAATGAGCAAATGTTACACAACTGGCCCCGTTCTCCTCGGCTAGCAGCTAAATACATCCGCAGCTCCCCCCCCCCACAGGGCACGCTTCCACACCAGACCACTGAACACATAATTGTCGGTCGTGGTGGAACTCCGGCTCATCTAAACCAGAGCTGATGCTTCACGCATCCTGGGCGGGGACCCACGGCGATCTGAACCCACCATTAACTCTTTTAGAGGCTATTTCTCTTCATATGCCGATGCGCAGTATTAGAAACTTTCTTAACATCAAACTCCTAAAAATGATATACTTCGCAATCTGCCAATCAATTATAGAACACGGCATAATTGCATGGGGAGGAGCAACTATGACTGCACTCAATCCAATTATTGCAACTAGAAAAATTGATATAAAAGTAATCCTCAAAACCTCAATTTTAACAAGGACAGATGAAATATTCAACAAATTCGACGTATTCGATATAAAACTAATTTATGCGAATACTACTCTTAAATATACATACAAACACAAAAATACACAGTTTAAACCAACTCAAACTAACGGTCAAATAAACTCAATCTACAAATCCCAAGGTTACATACCACGTATGGACAAAGGAGCTATAACTATTTGGACCCAAATTACTTATTTGCATGCTTGCTTAAAACAATCCGGGCTAACCACAATTTAACTATAAACATAACATAAAATAACATAAAATACAAAATTAAACAGTGGATCCGAAACAAGGGGAGAGATAAAATAGGCACACTTACACAAATTCACTAACACAATATAACCTCATATTAGGTCCTTACATATGAAATTGGGGTTTAGTATGGGAGGAACATAAAGCCGATTTTTTTTATTATAATATATTTATTTAATCAAAGTATGTACCATTGCTATCTATGCACTTTTGCCATCTCATAGGTAGTTCATCGATCCCTTTACTAAAAAAACCATTCGGACGGGAATCAATAGAATCTTTGAAGGCGGTTTGGACTGCCTCATCGGAGTTGAATTTTTTCCTTTGCAAGAAGTTATCCAAATTTCGAGAAAAATGGTAATCTGTTGGGGCAAGGTCCGGAGAGTACGGTGGATGTCTTAGACATTCCAATTGAAGCTCCTCTAATTTGGTAGCCGTCTGGTGTGCAGTGTGTGGTCTAGCGTTATCATGAAGCAGCAGTGGCCTAGAGCGATTAACCAGCCTCGGTTGTTTAGCAGCTAGCTTTTCCATCATGGTTTGCAGTTGCTGACAATAGACATCTGCCGTAATCGTCTGGCCAGATTTAAGAAAGCTGTAGTGAACGACACCAGCACTAGTCCACCAAACGCTCACAAGTAACTTTTTTGGAGTCAATTTTCGCTTGGGGCATGGTTTGGCTGGTTCGGCAGGGTTCAGCCATTGCGATGAGCGCTTCCGATTATCGTACAGGATCCACTTTTTATCACAGGTAATGATTCGATTTAAAATCCCTTCATTATTGTGCCGGTTGAGTAATGCAACTCAGCAGTCAACGCGCGTTTGTTGATTTGCTTCACTCAATTCGTGAGGTACCCACCTTTCAAGCTTTTTCACCTTACCAATTTGCTTCAAGTGGATTAAAACAATTTTATCACTAACACTGCAGCCTGCAGCTAACTCGGATATGGTTTGCGATGGATCCGTTTCCACAATAGCCTTCAATTCTTCATTATCAACTTTGGTCTCCGGCCGTCCACGGGGCTTGTTCTGCAGGTCGAAATTTCCAGAACGAAAACGTTGGAACCAAAAACGCACTGTGTTTTCTTTTGCGGCACCGTCGCCATACACATCATTAATACTTCGAGCCGTTTCTGCAGTACTGGTGCCACGGTGGAACTCGTACTCGTAAATAACGCGATATTTTAAGTTTTTCATTTTGTAAACTGAGTGACGCAAAGAAAAAAACAATCGAGGAAAAAACAAATGAACTATAATTTTCAAAACACAAATACATGAGTAAATAGCTGTATAAATTTGGATTTGGAATTCCTAACCAAAGAGAAGATATTTGAGATCAAATTTGCCAGTACGGCAAAACGCCAATTTCATATCTAAGGACCTAATATATATGATATATTTTCTATTATGTTACTTTAAACACTTTATTATCTATTTACTACCTTTTTAACCTACACAATATTGTAAACTATGCCTGTCCCAACACAGATATTTCTAGTGAGACAGGCACAGTCCAAACAAAATTTTATGCTTAAAATTAAATAGAAATAAAAAAATAAAAAACAGACAGACCAACAATATAGATATGAACCGATGTAAATTTCTTGATACACAAACTGCTAGTTCCAATTCGTTTGAGTTGTATAAAAAATTCACTACGAGCTTGCAAGATTTTAAACAATTATGAATCTTCTTCTTTCTTCTTTAGCCTTTGCAATAGATGTGAGGTTATGTGTGTATCGCGAAATATATGCTATGGTTAAATTTATCTCGTGAATGAACCGAAAGGTGCATGTTTGTGAAAATGGTCACGTCCATCTGTCGAAGCATGATATCTACATGGATGGCAAGTGTGACGCTGAAGGCGTGTGCGTGAATTAAAGACGTTGAGAATGTACGTGGCAAGCTAAGGCGGGAAGTGATACAGGTGAATGAAAAAGTGCTTACAATTTACATTGTCGATTTATTAAAAAAATAGGTTTGGGGGTTCGGAGATGGTTAGGAGCAATTGCTTTTTCGGGTCACCACCGTCGTGTGACGGAAAAGCTCCAAAGGCGTAGCTTTTCCAAATTTGATGATCTATTATCTCTATAAAACAAGTACAAAATATACACGAGTATGATTATAAAGACAATGATAGATACTCTAAGGTCCACAGCCTCCGGCCGCCGCCGGAGGTATGTGACAGACTGACATGCCCACATAGGAGATGGGCCACTTTTTATATTATTTCTGAACAAAGGATTTCTGCTTGTCCGAAGGTGTACGACTTGGCGCGCGTTTGCGTGTTGCATTAGTCACTCCCGCTGGTGTCACCCGTGCCCGGCGCTCGTCTCAAGCGTGTGCCTGCGACCGGTGGTACTGGGGTGTCGACCTCGCCGTCCTCGTGTTGCTAAATGGACCGCGGGTATACTATACACGTGTTGATGGTCTGTTCGGGCCCGTGGCTGTGTATAGGGTAACCCTTACATAGGTTTACAATAGTACAGGACGAGTAAAGTTAGCGCGTGGCGTACTATACGAAGGTCGGCAAAAGGGTAAGGTGGTGGCGTGCTGCTTGTCGGTATCTCGCCGATCGCATCGGGCTTCTAATTGGTGGATCGCCTCGGGCTTGATTAGTTTATTTGCACGCTCGAGGGACTAGCGTCCGCGCAGGCCTGGATGTCCACACCTTCATCTCTCCACTGCTGAATATAGGCCTCTTCATACTCTTATATTCTTCCTTGTTGTTTGCTACTTGCCTAATTTAAGTCATCGCTCATTCAAAAATTCAAAAATTTGATAAATGGACGTTAGCTTCGAATTGGTGGGTGATTTTTTAAGAAAAAATACGCTATTCATCTGGACTTTTCAGACTGATGGAGTGACAATATCTCTAAAAGTGTTCGACCGATTTTGTTCAAATTTTGCACACATGTAATAAAATTATCTAAGATATGCTTTTTATTACCTGACCGTGCGACCCAAAGGAGGGTAATGTGTTTATCAGCCTTTGTATGTTTGTTCCTTTCAGGCGCTCTAGAGACCAAACGCGTGGCTCGATTTTGATAATTCTTACGTCAATCAATTTGTCTTAATCTTGCGAGTGTCACTAAAATCACTGTCATGACAGTATCAAAATGTAATATGGCGACAACCAGACGCCATATTGTGAAAAAGAAAAAATTAAAATCGACGAACTATGTTGAATAAGTATTTTAAAATCATCTTTTGGTTTCGCTTATCACTTTTCATTTCGAATGACCATTTAAAGTTAGTTAACAACCATTCTCACTTAAATTTTCAATACTTATAAGTAGGTGTGATAAATTTCTTATATAATCGCATAATAATTCTAAGGCCCGAATTCATAGTCAGCATAGATGATTTAAAGGTTATGTACGCCTTAAAAGCGTAATTTTGAGTACAAAATAACCCTTTAAAGGGTAGGTACCTTCTTAACCTTTAAATCATCTAAGTATTGACTCTGAATTTGGGCCTTATTAATGTGAAAAATAATTATCATAATATAATTCTTATTATATTATTCTTATTATATTATATTACCTAAGAGAAATAACCTAATTAGAAATAAATAATAAAAAAAAATACTGTCTTATAATCCAAATTAAAAAGTATAAAATAATTGTAATTTCGAAAATGATAAATTTCGACAATAATGACTTTTAGCATAAATGCTTCAAATATTTTAAATAAATCTATAAAGACGATAAAGAATATCCAGGGAGTCTCATAACTAATAGAAAAATTTATTATTGGATTCCTGCCTTGACAGTCGAAAATGTTCAAGCAACCATGGCCTAATATCAATAGCTATAGAGATAAGCAATATCAAATTTTGTATTTTTTTTCAATATTTCTGACTTATTTTTTACGAAAAGTTGAACTATCATTACAGTTACTTATATCAAATATAAAAAATTCATTTGCTTTAATACAAGTCGAATAAAATCATAAAAACTTACATAAATGAAAAAAAATGCAGGGTTTTTATCATTTTATTTCAGTTCTATTGAAGCGACCGAATTTTTCATAATTGAACAACAGAAATATTGAAAGAAAACATGTAAACTTTGATACGACATGACAGACATGATGATTGCATGAAAATTTTCGACTTGAGTAAAGTGATCAGTTAACCCAGCCGATAATATAAAAAGCGTCGTCTCTGTGAGAGTTTTACAATTTATCTAAATTATTGATTATCGTGCGTCAACTTGCTCCCGTCTCCCTTTCGACGATCCCGATTAGTATTTTGTTGCGGTTTTGTTCGCTGTACACTAGTGATGGGTCCGCTCTGTACTCACTACTACAATGTAGTACTACATTACATTGAAGTGCACACTTCGCACGTTTTGAAGTGTAGTGCACACTTAAAACAACAAACACCAAAGTATTTGAGAGTATAAACTTCAAATAGTACACTTCATTTCAAAGCGAATACTACAAAGTACGTACATACACTTCAAATTTATCGAAAGTATGAGAAACATACTTTAAATAGTGCATTTTTTACGTGAAATTTTTGGGAAGTTGATGTAGCTAAACGGAGAAATCTCTGGAAACTGTAACAACCCCCCCCCCCATGGTTTGAAAATTTTTTGGAATCGAATGAAGAAATCTGGTTCATTTCGTTACACTTCACTTCATTAATACTACAATTACATCATTACATTACTTCACTTCATTAATACTACAATTACTTCATTACTTCACTTCAAGTAGTTTTTACTACAAATGTAGTGTAGACTTTGTAGTCTTCAAACTGGTAAACGTGTGTGTATTGTAGTCTTCATTTTGAAATGTAGTTTTTCCCTTCGCTACTGTACACGATTGAGTCCTGAAAATGGGGTGATTATATCGCTTCACTCCCGGTTCACTCCCGGTCTGGGTGCTACTTATCCTTAATTCATCAAATCCTGTGCGGAAATAATTGCCCCGGTTGCTAATTACACCGGCGTCCGTCATTACCCGCCGGAAGTCGGGAAGATGTTTCTAGTTCTAGTGACAGAACCTATTAACCTAACCTAACCTAACCTAACCTAACCTAACCTATCGAAAGCCGGAGAAAGAACATTACAAGTTAAAATACCTACCGACGGTTTTCAATGGTATGCCCTCTGAATTTTTTTGGTTGGATTCATAAGCAAAGGCAAAAGTGGCACGCAGGGAGTTTATTATGAACAATAGCGAACTGTGTGTATGCTAACTATTTTTATATATTTATTTATTTATTTATTTAACGCCCTTATGGGCTTTTACAAATATACAGAATAATTACAGTTAAAGTTAAAATAACAATACAGTTAAAAGTTACAATAATAATAGTTTAAAGGTAATAATAATAATAATAATAATAATAATAATAATAATACAGAAAAACATAAGACAGATAAAATAATAATAAAGTTAAAGGTACAAATAATAATAGTTATAGGTAAAATAGAAAAATTTATTGTCCATTTCCATTTCGTTGAGATGTAAACAATTGTATCACCTTTGTCCTATAAATAGTTATACTATCAGCAAAAATGTCAGCCGCCTCTGCATGTTCATTCCCTAATGAGTGTAATCTGGGAATTACAGAGTTTGCTAATGCATTAGTTCTGACATTTCCACTATAATAGAACAATGCACTGTGTCTTGATGACCTCGATGTAATAAATCTTAAAAAAATTTTTGGACTCGTTCAATTGCCGTTGAATGATTAACATAGTGAGGCGACCAAATGATCGAGTTATACTCAACCTGAGGTCTGACAAGAGAAGTGTAGAGGACTGTATATATGTAAATGAAGCTCAGTAGGTACCTATTGATCTTCATTTAATCTGAATTGTTAAAATGGAACGTTTTAATTTGTGTGAAAATTTTTCACAAACAACTGACAATCGACCTATTGAGTAAATTATAATATACCGGTGAATAATACATATTTAATAATTGATAAAGTTTCTAATATAAAATAATAGATTTAAATGTTGTTTCTCTTTTCAGGTATGATGTATACTATTATTATTTTTAAATTTTAATTTCAAATATTATGTTCTTTTATTAATAAAATGTATATTCTTTTCAGAGCAACGCAAAAAAGCTTTTATTTAAAAAAAATAACAAAAATATTTGGGAAACCGCATTATATATAATTTTATAAATTCTTGTGTAAGTCAGCACTGTTCCTAAATGGTAAGGTATATTCATTAGTACAGAGTCGGCCAACATCTTGAAATTTTTCGGCGTAGTGGGGGGAAGTTTGCGCATGTACCATTCCACCAACGAGACCCAAAATTTGTCTTCTGCGCATTCCCCCACTACGCCAAAAAATTTCATAAAAATGTAATAGAAGAAACTTACTGATAACTAACTCATAGCTAGCAGCATCTTTGTTAATTGTACAATATGTAATAAATTTAAAGTAAATAAAAATAATATAAAATTCAAAATAATACCTAAATGTGCTTAAGGCCCGGTTGTTTCAAGTTCGATCAAAGTAAGCGGTCGATCAAAGCATAGATTTTTACGAAAACGGATCGTCTGATTGGTGAAGAACGTAAAAACTACGCTTTAAAACAACGCTTACTTTAATCCAACTTGAAACAACCGGCCCTAAGTGACATAATTTTTAAATTAAAAAACAGTGGTGTAAGAAAAATGGTTGTTTATTATTTTTTACGATACGATTTTGGAGAAATATAAATACTCTTATTTTAAATTCTAGACTTAAAACATTCAGAATTGGTATATTTTAGCGTCGGCACTCCGCGTGGTTGTCGCTTTTCCTCGCAGCCTTTTCTTCTGGAATGAATACGTAAACGTACGCGCTAGTGCAATGTTTATCTGATATTAGGTTTGTTGATGTCTCGTCCTCGTCTTGAAAGATCGCGATCCAGTGACACCACACATTGACTATAGATCGAAATAGATGTCTAGCCTTAACCTCGCAGGACTTTATTATATGTCCAAAATGTTCAAGCAGCCATAACCTAATATCAATAGTTTGCATTTTTTTTTCAATATTTTAACAATTTTTTTACAAAACATCCAAGTATCACTACAGTAACTTATATTGATTACAAAAATTGATTCGTTTCAATACAAGTTAAATAAAATGATAATAACCCTGCTTCTGCAGTTTCATGTCTCCCAATTAGAATTGGGAGG
>JADDOH010005864.1:0-44414 GCA_016648135.1 Agrypnia vestita
TAATTCTTTCTAATATAGAATTTGTACTTATATTTTTAAAAACGATTTGATGCATTGTCCCAAGGTCTCCACTTCAGAACTCTGAGAGTTCATCTTGTGGCATCCTGCCTTGCAACATACCTGCCCATTGTCATTTTAGCTTTGCTAAACGGTCCATAATACCCACTACTCTAGTTCTGTGCCTCTAGTTCTCAGCATGATCTCTCTCTCCATAGATCGTTGCGTGCATTTGAGCTTTTCCACACTTTTCTTTATAAGGATTATTTTATTCTATCGTATTATCTCGTATTATCATATTTATTCATAAATATTTTTATGATGATGGATTTTTTTGATGGAAAATTCAGTTTGAATTAAATAAATAGAAATTCCAATTTTCGATACTGATTCTAGATTCGCACCATTATCGTGATTTCCCATAACACGTGATAAGAGCGTCACCAGTCTATATTTGACTGTGAAACGTGATGTTGTATTAACTCTCGAACAGTAGAAAAATAAATTAAATAAATTACTTAAGCACGTTTAATAATGTTCAATACAAATTTGTGTTTTATTTTATTAATTGTATTTATTTGCTTGATTTCGTTAGGTTTGACCATCGCAGCCGCACTGCATAATAATAATATATATTGAATAAAGAATTATATTTTTATAATTGGTAAATAGTTTTTTTTTTCATAAACCACAGAGCGATCAACTCAATCGTTTGCCGTAAAACCCTCTGCAGAGTCTATCAAAAAACACAAATATAATTTAAATATTTTTACATTTTTAAAAATAAATAATTTTTGTCTGTTCAGAATGATTTGGGAGGCTGCACCTGCATCCTATTTTGCCGATACTGATTATTATCGAGTGTCAGGTTGTGCAATAATGATTCCAATACCGATGCGTGATGTGAAAAAAAACTCGCATATATTCGATTAATAGTTTTATGGTTAAGCAAAACGTGTAATTATTGAACCTCAATAATTTAACCGAATCAGTAATGGAACGATAAACTGCGCAAATTATGATTAATCACGCGCAGATATCACGTAAAATATTAAAAATAATTCACATTTTAGATGAAAAAATATGCGCTTTGAAAATTTATAAACGGTACATATTTTAAATGGATTCGTTGAAAAAATGGTATTATGGGCTGACTTCTATACCCTGTTTGCTCTACTTTCTCATTTCGCTTTTAAAATATTAGACTTCAGTTAAGCCTGGGTACCGCAGCTATTTTTTCTCGTATTGTTGGTTTTCTTTACAGCGTTAAAGAAAACAGCAAACACTGAAATACCTGTTGAACAGAAGACAAGCAGGACGCGGGGGCTTGAGAAAGCTAAGCTAAGGTGAAGGGATAATGTCATCAAAGAAAATGAATATCAAGAAATCCAAAACAAAAGAGAATCGATGTGAAAAAGAAATCACCGGAGGAAAAATTTCGTGACGGCCAAGACCCACAATAAGTATCAAGTCAATGATGTTGATACATTTAAAATCTTGAGTAAATAAATCATTTAAGAACAAAATCTATCCTCGCAGGGTAGCATCGTATTGGGTTCGATTTTCAAGCCGAGCAGTCGGTAGATTTTCAAGCCAAGGATAATGTGGAGTAGGTTAGGATTTAAGTTTGAGATTTTTAAAATAGTTTATCATATTTACGGTTGTTCATTATTTAATACGCGCACAGCATTGATCCGTGAACTAAAACTGCACAAAAATGTCAATTATGGACCCTCTACTATATATTATTCTCGAAACTATTACTAAACATAAAGGATTTCATTTTAAATTCTACATACGGACCGGTTTACCTGCGTAACGATAACACGGAGCGAGGGATAAAAAACGTCGCGCTGCAGAACATCTGCCTTCTTTGATCCTCTGAACATCTATCAATATTTTAGTAATTTTTCCAAGGGCATTTTACATTAAAGTAAAAATAATTGAACTCAAAGAAATAAATAAAAAAAGACGACTCTACCAGCAAAGAAAAGAGGACCTGTGAACACTTTGGCTACGAAAGCAAACCGGATATGTCAATACGAATATCTATAGTAGGAAATGAAAACACTCAGCGACGCACTGGAAGGCAATGGTTACCAAAGGTGACAGATACAGCAGAAGAGCGAAGTGTGATCACTACGAAGAACATGCAGAAGTTAAGTGCAAAGGCATCACCTTGCTATTTTTTATTTAAAAGTTTAATGACGTTTAATAATAATTTATCAATTTCGTAAAAGTATCAAAGCTTTAGGTATAGAGTACTTAAAAAATTTTGTTTAGTGAAAATAAAGACAATTATAAATAATGCACATTCGCCGTGGAATTAAATTCATGGAATTTAACATACCCAAAGAATGCTCTGATACAGGTATTTACTTGTAGTTTGGACTTGGTATAAAAAAATATTTAATTTTTTTTTGTTTTTAATTTTATCTGTAATATTTATAATTGACTAGAGATTTATCGACTAAATTACGTTAGATATAGATATATAAATGAAATACTAATATTTGATAAAATTTTACAAAACTTTTAAAAGTAAAATCTTTCTACTTATACAACTGTTATTTTAAATAATCAATTTCGCCCAAGCCTTGATTCTAATAATTTTGTATTTAATTACCTCGAAAACATTTGCCACAAACTGTTATTAAGATTCAGATTCAAAGATTGTATTCATGCTGTAGGTTTGTTGCCGCCCGGCGTCCCTAGGAACTTGGGCGACAAACGAAGTTTCAGAAATTCGGCAAACAAATTATAAAACGAAGCGGATACTTGCGATAGTATAATATAATAATGTTTCGGGATTATCCGTCCATTTTCCTCGCCGACACTTCTGCGGTTATTGCTATATTCATTTTATGTTTAGTTCAGAATATCTGACATCGTTGGCTGAAGTTTTAAATCGCATTATTGCGTAAACGTTTACGTCAAAACAAAATTCCGATTTTTATGGAGATTAAAATGGGTTCTATTTGGAGAGGAGTTCTATTAATTATTTGTATTTCCACCAAATCTGTAAAAAAATTATTTATTTGAAAATAGACAGTTTATATATATATATTTTTTTTTAAAATAGAGATGTGAACACGGAATACGTGTCAACATAGGACTAACTTGCTAGTCTGGAGTGAGATTCGAACCCGCGACCTTTGGATCACGAGGTGAGTGTCCTAACCACAAGACCAACAAGCTTTATACTTATACTTCTAATGCCTGTCTATAAAAGATTCTACTAATCTCGAAATTTGAGCAGCAAAATATAAAATTATAATTAAAATCACTTGGATGGGTCAACCGCTGAGAGGTTTTATGTTACTCTGAAAATTAATATTTTCCTCTTATTTGAATTAACATTTGCTCCATATAAAAAAGAAGACAGATGATGTTTATGTGTTCCATGCAATTTAATGATCATCATCGATAATGTCTAAACATGATAGCGAGCTGGTCCATCATCGTTTTCAATATTTGAAAATATAACTCCGCGGTGATCGATGTACTAGATCTCAAGAACCTCTAATGAATTATGCTGGCACAGGTTTACCCTACAGTTACAAGAAGTTTATTTTGACCCAATTTGCATTTTGGACATTGTGTGGCCGCCCCTAGGTCAAACCTCGACGCGAGTTGCTGTTTTCCTTCAATAAGTTTATACGGTACTCATTTTGCGGGCTTCTTTATTTTTCCGATTCGATGAAAATGAATCACTATCATTTTGTCACTGACGTTGAAGGCTGTAGCTGATTCTGACATAGTTTGAGATGAATCCGCTTCCACTATTACGTCTATGACGTCTCCGGTCGTCCATTTGGCTTGTTTTTGAGGTTGGAATTTCCAGAATGGGAGCGATTAAACCAAAAACTGACGGTGCATTAATTTGAAATTGCCTGGTACATACATATCGTTGATATCGCGGGCTATCTATGCAACATTAGTACCACGATGGCACTCAAATAAGAAAGAAGCGTGAAATTTCATTTTTTCGTAGTCGCAGATACAGAAATATCAAGGAAAAAACAAACGGCGCGAAAACAAATGAATAACTAATATTGAAAAAGGAATGTCGTAAATTTATTAAATTGAACATCAAACAAGTCAGTATTAGAAAACGGAAATTTTATAGGTAAGGACATAATAGTTATAGATATATTTAGTTCTAGATGAAATTCGTGCCCGCGAGCGAAGCCTCGCTAACAAATCGAACACTGTGTACACGAGTCGGTCTTACCCATTTCACGCGATAATCTCCGTATTTAAATTCCGATCAAAATCTCAACACGTGTATTCGTACACGGTACTGAGAATTATCTCAACCGAATATAAAAGACGTACTCATCGTGTCTCGCTTCATGTACACGGACTACTGCAGCACTGCGGTCATCGAAGATGCGGCACGACCACGATAGAGAGATTCGTGCTAATGAGATGAGAATTAATTTTGTAGTCAGTTAACACGACGAATGCATGACGTAATTTATGCAAATACTTGAACAATATTCATTTTAAATATGAGATATTATTCTTAGTATTCTGTATTCAGTATTCAGTATTCAGTCAATGTTCAATCATGTTTATTGACATAAAGCTAACAGGTCAGACCCACATTATGCTTTCAGGTGAAATAACAACAATATTTAGCAAATTTATTCATAATAAAATTTATTATTTATGTATTTGTGAATATTTACGTATTAATTATATTATATTGTATTTTTTACTTGTTTTGGCATTCGTGGGATATAACCATTCCATTTTATTATTTACTAGCTATAACTTGTTAAAAATTACGTATTTTTACACGTCGGGTCTTAAGAATAAGTATTTATTTATAAAAAAATAAATGACAATGATTTAAATGAAGTTACGGACGTTACATGATGTTACGGACAGACAGACAACGAAATAATAATTATTATCATTTATCCTCATTATTCTATCAAACTAAAAATTATATAGTATTCTCACGAGGTTCTAAAATAAAAAAG
The DNA here is from genome assembly GCA_016648135.1 of Agrypnia vestita. NCBI lineage: Eukaryota > Metazoa > Arthropoda > Insecta > Trichoptera > Phryganeidae > Agrypnia > Agrypnia vestita. Next base: position 4,989 of record JADDOH010005864.1, read on the forward strand.
TACTGCGCGTAATCGAAGGTTTGCGAACAGTCGGATATTTTAGAATCTTTCTATATCTATAAAATTTAATGTCTGTCTGTTCTCTATACAAGTCTACATCGTTTATCTGATTCGACTCGACAAATTTTGCATACTTATGCTTTGGGACCCGGCGAGTACTATAGGCACATTTCCACCCTTCCTTTTTGCCACTTTCCCACCCTCTGATATATTTTCAATGTAAATTTGTACCGTTTAACCGATCGGACTCAAAATTTGGAAACTTATTCTTTAAGACCCAATGGGTAACATAGGTGACATTTACCGCCTTCCCTTTTACCTTTTTCCCCCTGATTTATTTTACATGCAAATCTGTACCGTTCAACCGATCGGACTCAAAATTTGGAAACTTATTCTTTAGGACCCGGCGGGTATAGGTCTTTTCATATAACCTTGCGAGTAGAGTGTAGGTACAGTGTATAATGCGCGCATTGTTTCGTTGTGTTAAAGTTTCCGGATACGAGAGGGGCGTATTTCCCCCCTCCCCTTGTACTTCCCTTCTCCTAATATATTTTCAATGCAAATCTGTAGCGTTCGACCGACCAGACTCAAATTTTTAAAATTTGCAAACTCATTCTATGTACATGGGGGAACAAAGGTGATATTTCCCCCTCTCATTCTAACCCTTCCCTACCCCCTTATATATTTTCAATGCAAATCTGTACCGTTCGACCGATCGGACTCAAAATTTGGGCACGTATTCTTCAGGAGTCGGCGGGTAACATAGGCGACATTTTCCCCCTATTGTTTTACCCCTTCCCCTCCTCTGATATATTTTTGATGCAAATCTGTACTGTTTGACCGATCGGACACAAAATTTGGAAACTTTAGAAAAAAAATTTTGGTTTCTTTAGGACTCGGCGGGTAACATAGCCAACATTTCCCCCCTATTCTTTTACCCCTTCCTCTCCCCTGATATATTTTCGATGCAAATCTGTACTGTTTGGCCGATCGGACTCGAAATTTGCTGACTTTTTCTTGAGAGTAATATAAGTGACATTTTGCCTTCCCTTACCCCCCCCACCGATATATTTTCTATACAAATGTACACCGTTTCACCGATCTATCTCAAATTTTGACATGGACACTTAGGGACCCGGTGGGTAACATATATGGTACTTCTCTCCTCATCGTTTCACCCCCCCTTCTCTGATATATTTTCCATGTAAATCTGTACCGTTTACCGATTTGACCAAAATTTTGTAAACTTATTCTTTAGGACCAGTCAGGTAATATAGGTGACATTTACCCTCTAACCCATCCCCTCCCTCGGATATATTTTCTGTACAAATCTACACCGCTTGACCGATTGGACCCAAATTTTGCATACACATTCCAGACCGAAAAAATATGCCACATTTCTTTCCTAGACGTCCTATCCATCCCAGCCTTGATTAAGTGGAAACATTCTTTTAATTAGAGACTTTGCGAAACAATGGAACCTTTGTTTTCCCCTACAAATTTATTTTCTGCTTAAACCTTAACCGGTGCAACGTGAGGTACACAGCTAGTATTTTAATAAGATCTTGAAGCCTAAAACAGACTGTACATAGGGTTTCCGAACAGTCTGAATATTTTAGGTATTTTAAAAATATCTGAAAGCCAGTCAAATACGTAAAAATTTCGATCATTCTGATATGTAACAGATTGAATCATCATAAATCATGGCGGTCGCGCTGATAAGTGAGTATGTGTTTTGATAGTAAGTAAAAAATATTGAACCAAGCGAAAAGAATTTCTACAATAGAATATGTCCAAAATATTAACAGGGATTAGAGGATGTTTCTAGTAAGTTTATTGCTTGCGTATTACTGAATAGTAATCCAGCAAATGTTTGATTCCAGTAACTTTGTTTTATTTGAATCCCACCGCGGGAACCCGTACAATATTTATATAATATAAATTATATGAAATATTAAATTATATAAGCACTTGGATAAAAGAATATTTGTCAAGAAGATAAATGAATATATAAAAGAAATAAATAATTTACTTGAAAAAAAGGTATAATAAATTATATGTTCTATTTATAAGTGAGGTAAAAATAAATAATGATGATATTTAATTGATAAAATAAGAGGCGGGATAATAATTGAATTTTAAGAAATACATCCTTTATCAGGTGCTCGAGGGCAGCCATATAAGAATCATTGGGAGATGGAATTATTTTTATACTTTCTCACATAAAGCGCGGATGGCAGAAAATGTTGAGAAATCTTACACAGAACGCTTATTTCTAAAAATGTATAGGAATTTTATCACAAAATGGAATTTCACTCCAGGCATTTTTCATTTATACGTCAGATTGAGTAAGTTCACGACATAAAAGTTGTAGACAGGCCCGCCGGCGAAAGTTATCAAGATTTTTCACGATTATGTCCCAACATAATGTTTATTACTTCAAAATATAATACACCGAAATACACTAAACTTATTAGGTACTTGCTTCCTTCACTTGTGTAATATTTAAGAAATTTTGTCATAAAACATTTTATTTCTCGTAGAAATCGGCAGAAAAATATCTAGAGACGATAAAAACCTTAGTGGCATTTTCGTCAAGGTGTACAAAGAAAACTGAAATATTATTTGAAATTTATTGAAAATACTTGCGTAATAAAATATAAAGTAAAATTGAAAGGTCAAAGTGCTAAACCTTCAAATAGTTTCTGGATTCCATTGTAGAATAGTAATTATTCATTTTTCACTCTTATGCTGAAAATATTACATGTTGAACATTAACTTTGAACAATTTAATACAATACTTAATTATATATCGATATATTTTTATACATATGGTGTATTTATATAGCATGTCTAAGTTGTCTTTGAATAAAGTCTGAAATAAAACATATTCACTATAGATCATTTCTTGAAATTTTAACAATTAGCTCTGGAAAAAAATACGCGAAAAAGGCGGCCAACTAATATCACCAAAATTTTGACGTTGTGCAGCTGGAAAATGCATCGCGTGGAGTTCGAATCTTAACATAAGCTATGTGCAATATGATATGATCCTATTGAAAACAAATATATTTGTTGAAGTCATCGTCATAATCACTATACATAAGCTCTACAACCCCTGGCGGGTCTTGGCCTCCTCAAGAGTCTTCCTCCTCTCATATCGGTCTTGTGCCGGCTATTTCCAGCAATGGATTTCTAAGGCAGATTTGAAAACATTAACATTGTCGCTCCATCTTAGTTTTGGCCTTCCTAACTCTTTCGTCCAATGAGTTCAGCAGAGATTTCGGTGTTAATTACTCTCTGTTTGATCCAGCTAAATAAGTCTACCCAATTTTATAAACTTTGCGACACTTAACTTCCTAACTAACCATCATACCATTTACCCCAGGGGTAGGCAGAGACGATAGAACGCCATATTCGCCACATCACTCTTTCTTCGGCTACATTCATACTTCGGCTATATTCATATCTTCTCATGCATGCTCTACGTTGTTGAGGCTTTTAACAGGACCTTCCTCCAACACATGTAATATCTGATCATGCCAGGTCTTTCGCGGACGCCTTCTATTTCAGTAGCCTCAACATTCGCCACATATATTTTCTTAATCAACCTTTACTCGATCATACGTTATACATCACCAAATCATCTCAGCATTCTTTCCTTTATTCTATTTACCAGACTACAGCCAGCATTAAGACTAGCTTCCTAAATAAAATAAAAAGTTAATTGTGTAGCGCCTGTGCCTAAGTTCTTTTTAAAAAACTAGTTTTGTTGAACTATTTATGATAAAAAAAGCTTTATGTATTGTTCATTTCGTGGAATTTTTGCACAAACTATTGAAAAACAACAATCGAACTTCTAGTACGTCAAAACACCCGGGTAGTATACGAGAAGACTTACCAGTTCGTTTCTCCGCATCCCCCGCCCTGATGCCGGCCAGCGTGAGGGGGGTGCTACGCCCCTTGGCGTTGAAGGCAAACACTTCGAGTCTAAAGGTGATGTCAGGCTCCAGGGTGACAGAAAAGACTGCCTCAGAGCTGGTCATATTGTATCTGGTGAAAAAAAGGGTAATTATTTTGAATGGAATTAATGAGGAGTATGTAGCCTGTTATCTAGATAATGTTTCCCCATCCAGTTGCTGTAATTTCTTCAATGCAACTAGATAGAGAAATATTAGCGAACTGTGATGCATTTAAGCATCTGGGCTCACTCATTCATAGAAACAAAGGATGTGCAGCGGATGATGATCTTAGAATAAGTGTGGGATGGATGAAATTTAGATCCGTAATCTTGCGTGAGCCGAAAATGCCTATAAAACCCGTGATAATTTATGGTTCCGAATGCGAATACTAAGATGGTCGGCTGGAGTAACACTAAAATATAGTATTAAAAGTTCCCCAGACCACATGGTGAAGCAGACAATGTCTATAGAGCTTCATCGAAACATTGAATGTAGTTTGATTGAACGTAATAAAAGCACTAGAAATGGCGTTAATTAGTGAGAATTAAGGAACAAGTACAACAATAAGCGTGTGAAATATTCTGGAGACCTTCAGCGACTATACAATTAAGATCGGTGCTACAATTTAACTTTAAAATTACAGTCGAATTTCAAAATTACCAATTCTCAGCAAATTAATGGAAAATATTATATGTCATCAATTATTCCCACGGGTGTACCATCTTATTATCACTAATCAGCACGGTTTTTTTCCACATAGATTAATTGAATCTAATCTCTTAGAATTTACGGAGATTTTATTTAAGGCGATGGATAAAGGATTGCAAGTAAATGCACTCCATACTGATTTCTCAAAAGCCTTTGATGAAATCAACCATCGAATACTTCTGAGGAAACTGCGACACCTTGGTATACATGGTAATTTATAGAGGTGGTTTACATTCTATATCAATAACCGAAGCCAGGCGGTAGCGATAAGTGCATTTAATACTGGCTTTGAAGTACCCCAAGACTTCTGAAGTATCTCAAGGATCACATCTTGGCCCAATTTTATTTTTAATTTACATCAATGACATCAAGCATTGTTTTATGTATGCTGAATTATCTTTGTTCGTGGATGATGCAAAAATTTATTAACACATAAAGTTCTCCACTGATTGTTGCTTCAAGATGACATTAATAGACTCTTTAAATACTGCAAAAATAACCAACTTTTCTTAAATTTCGATAAATGTCATATCATTTTATTCTTCAAAAAAAGAAAAAAAATATCCTTTATCATCTCAACAATAAGCAACTTATCATCTGCACTCAAGTGAGGAATCTCGGTGTCATCTTAGATACTAAATTAACATTCATCCCACATATGGAATCGGAAATATCTAAAACCTATCGACTTTTTGGTTTCATTGCCAGAACGACAAACTCATTTCAATCACCGTTCACTTTAATCACTTTATATTTTTCATTTTACACATCTTCTGGAGTTTGGATCAGTAGTCTGGAATACTAACTTATTATTCTACGTACAGTGAGCGACTTGAAAATATCCAACACAAATTTCTCAATATTTTAAATTTCCGTTCCCATTTAGAATTCAACTCATATACAGAAAGCAAACGGTATCATAAGAAGATGCAAACAAGATCTGTATTATCTTTATAAAATCTTGAATAGCTTAATTTACTTACCCTATTTATTAGAGCAAATAGGTTTAAGCTGTCCTACAAACTCAACGCGTTCAAATAATTCATTTTACCCAAAATTTGGCAGGACTAACTACTTCAAAGACTTTTTTGTTACTCGTTCCACATCAAAATACAATCTGTTATATTCTACAAATAAGCTAGACATTTTTATTGACAATTTGCTTCTATTTAAAATGAAACTTCGTAACCTCATTAATGATTATTGAAATAAGTTTAATACTTCTTTAATTGAATCCCATTCCTTTCCTCTTCCCACCCTTCCCTTTTTATGCGTTATCATAATTTAACGTTCATCACATATTCTTTATCATTTTTTTTCGTAGTTTTTTTTCACCAGCTTCGAGGAAACTTCACTGGTCATACAAAATGAATATTTTTTCAATATTATATAATTTTTTTATTACATTTACTGTATGTTTCCCAAAATAAAATAAAAAACTCGTGGTCAGTGACGTTTCTTTGGTAATAAGTTAAACTAAATTAATTTCCAGTGTTCATTTGTACCTCAAAGTCACGTTCCGTGACAATATTAATTTAATGGTTTGCTTCTTAGGACGGTTAGAAAATTTATAATAGTAATTACTATTTTAACATATTAAGTGCTTCTTAATTCTAATATCAAATTTTTTACACGTTTTACCTAAATAAATATAAATATAATCATAAAAAGTTTATAATTTATTAACCCCCGTATAAATACATACATTTTTGTTTTTGTTAATGTCTATACTTCCAATTTTAACATTTAGTGTACCTTGTATCCTAATGAAGGGATCATGTTCATATTTCAATAAATAGTGGTTTTATACAAAGTATTTTATTTTTATTGATGTAAATAAGGTTACCGCAGAGTTATTTTGCTGTTATTGAAGAAGTGATAATAATTAATAAGCAATCCCAACCCAGGGGAACTTCGCCACCGCTCTGTTTGTCTGACTAGACACACCGCAGTATCGGGATCAGCGGGCCGCGCACCGTAACGCCTAACCGTTACCACAGGAAATAATACCTTTACTTAGTAGACTACAAATTAACTCCAGGTAACAAACAGACCCAGCGCGAGGCGTACTTCGAACGCAGGCTCAAGAAAGCCGCAGACAAGCTGCTTAACCTGTAATATTGGGATATGTACACACAGGTTGTCTCTCATAGCTAACAGGAAAAAATTTACAGGTGGATTCCTGCCTTCGTAATGAGTCAGAAATGTTCAAGCAACCATGACCTTTTATATATAGTTGTGGAGATGTGCAACATAAAACACCACTATACTATTTCAACACTATACTGAAAAGTAAAATTCGATGTATGGACATTAAAAAGAACAAAATATACATACATGATAGATGAATAACTATTTAGGAGCTAAAGTGCAAATAAAAAAGGTTGGTATGTGTTTGCAAAAATTGTTTTTAATTTGCGTATATTTTTTATTTGTTTAAGTTAAAGTCTATACCTCCAATTTTTATTTAACCACTGCTTTCTGGTGCATAAAAAACCTGCTTTTAAGGTTCTTAATTAACAAAAGCGCAATAATAATAATGTAACATTCAAATAAAATAAGGGAAGGTACTAGTGAAAATACGTTTTATTTTTATTCTCAAAGAATTAATACAAAAATGATAAAAAATAGGCAATTTTATAAAATTTTGAGTGTTGGTATGGGTCCGAAAGTATCCATTACATACGTCTAATATTTTTATTTTTAGGCTTTTTTTCAGTGCTTTCCATTCTACGTTTTTACTCCCTTTTTAAACTCGTAGCGTCTGCGGTTTATTGTTTGCCGGAAAAACCTTGGATCGATTTTTAACCACTTTCTCGTGATCCAATCAAGCTGAAACTCTGCAGGCAGACTCGTGGTAATGATAAAAATGATTTTAAAAATTGTTGTTTAAAAAAAATTAATAGATGCACTAAAATTTTGATTTTTCGACATTTCAATGCTTTTTTCGAATTGGAATAAATACAAATGAGTAATGACCCCGACGCGTGCAGTACGCACGAAACTTGATTCAATGAGAAAGGGAGTATAATAAAAAACTTGGTTTTTATGGGTTAGTTTCTTACTTTCAAAGAATGAATATAAAAAATTTGAAAAATTAGGTACATTATCAAAAATACGTAGAGATGTAAAACTACCGATCAAGATTTTTTAGCATTTTTTTATTATCTTTGTGTCAATATGCAAATTTTGAGTGCAAATAATATACTCTACGTATTACGTATTACGTAGTACGTATTACCAAATATCTGAATTCTTCAGAGTGGCGAGTTATATTCCGCATTAATAATAATACTTGTATAATTAAATAGTGTAGGCAGTCTTTTATATCTAGTGGGCTAGTAGGAATTAGTAGTTTATAATCTAGTACGCTAGTAGGAATTAATTGTACATAAACCATGTCACATTATTAAACATTTTGAAGAGATAAACAAGTCAGATATTTTAAGTCTGTTTGATAACGTTCGAAAATCGGTTTTGAACGTGACATCTGTGAGCGACAGACGAGAAGGATTTGTTTAGTGGATTATAGAGTGTACACAATTTTAATTTAGTGACTACTGGTATGGAGGTATCTTAATTATTTATTTTAATAAAATAAAATTATCTTTTCAGGAGTTATATTTTTATTCGATTCCTATCGCTGCGAATACGTGCCAGTATCAAATAACAATGATCAAATAATAATTCGTTGTATCAATCCTGACTCTCTTGATATCCAATAGTTTTCTCAATATTTATTATAATAGATCATGTGCGCGGATGAAATTTCTTTCGGAGATTTGACTTGAGTGCATGTACAGAATTATAAAAATTTCGTGAATAAAATAAAGAAAATAATACATATCGATCTTCGAAGCGCGCGTAATTGAAAACTCAGTCTAAACGACAAAACTACCTTATTATTAAATAATTGCGTGCCTTACTTATTCGCTTGCCATACTTATTCTTCATAGAATATGGAAGAAACCGTGTGGCACAGGCAGAATTCTTCATCATCTTATCCAAATCGATAATCACATACCACAAATCACTCACCTCACACTACCGGGGAAATTACAAAACTAATTTGGCTGGCACTGGAATTTCCGACCAACGTGTAAAATATTAGGTCCTTACATATGAAATTGGCGTTTAGTATGGGAGGAACATAAAGCCGATTTTTTTTTATTATTATATATTTATTTAATCAAAGTATGTACCATTGCTATCTATGCACTTTTGCCATCTCATAGGTAGTTCATCGATCCCTTTACTAAAAAAACCATTCGGACGGGAATCAATAAAATCTTTGAAGGCGGTTTGGACTGCCCCATCGGAGTTGAATTTTTTCCTGTGCAAGAAGTTATCCATATTTTGAAAAAAATGGTAATCTGTTGGGGCAAGGTCCGGAGAGTACGGTGGATGTCTTAGACATTCCAAATAAAGCTCCTCTAATTTGGTAGCCGTCTGTTGTGCAGTGTGTGGTCTAGCGTTATCATGAAGCAGCAGTGGCCTAGAGCGATTAACCAGCCTCGGTTGTTTAGCAGCTAGCTTTTCCATCATGGTTTGCAGTTGCTGACAATAGACATCTGCCGTAATCGTCTGGCCAGATTTAAGAAAGCTGTAGTGAACGACACCAGCACTAGTCCACCAAACGCTCACAAGTAACTTGCGTTTGTTGATTTGCTTCACTCAATTCGTGAGGTACCCATCTTTCAAGCTTTTTCACCTTACCAATTTGATTCAAGTGGATTAAAACAGTTTTATCACTAACACCGCAGCCTGCAGCTAACTCGGATGTGGTTTGCGATGGATCCGCTTCCACAATAGCCTTCAATTCTTCATTATCAACTTTGGTCTCCGGCCGTCCACGGGGCATGTTCTGCAGGTCGAAATTTCCAGAACGAAAACGTTGGAACCAAAAACGCACTATGTTTTCTTTTGCGGCACCGTCGCCATACACATCATTAATCCTTCGAGCCGTTTCTGCAGCACTGGTGCCACGGTGGAACTCGTACTCGTAAATAACGCGATATTTCAAGTTTTTCATTTTGTAAACTGAGTGACGCAAAGAAAAAAACAATTGAGGAAAAAACAAATGAATTATAATTTTCAAAACACAAATACATGAGTAAATAGCTGTATAAATTTGGATTTGGAATTCCTAACCAAAGAGAAGATATTTGAAATCAAATTTGCCAGTACGGCAAAACGCCAATTTCATATGTAAGGACCTAATATAAAGAAAAAATGTAAAGAGACATTAAAAAAATTACCTTGAATGCGCCAAAAGAAGATAGCTTCAAAAATATATATTTTAAAATATTTAATAGAAGTTAAATTAATTCTTCATTTTTTAAGACTTATTCGTAATATCCAGTTCATCGTACTTACGTGAAACACAGATTAATGCATTATGTAAACCGGACGCATTTGTCCGCTATCCAATGAGCGGAAAATGTTTCCATAATGGAGATAGATAATGATGGGTCATTATTGCGAATAATAATAATATATTCTATGAATGACGTCATCACAACGTAAAACCGTAACCAAAATCGCAATTTGTAGAAAACACGAATCACATGTAAATTTTGAAATGGCGAAAATGTTCAAAGGGAATCCCGTTTATTTAAAGATCGAATAAACCTACATTTCGTGGACTGTGAATAGAAATCTATTTACCCATTTCAGTATTAATTCAAATTAACATAATGATTTTTAAGGGAAACTGTAATCATAAATAAATCCGATAGAATAATCTCAAATCAAAATTCTAAAAATTTTTAAATTTAAAAGGAACAAAATCTTTTTAGCATAATGATCAAATAATTTTTAATATAATAATAAGAATACACTTTATTTTCATAACTAATTTGTTGTTAATATCAACATGTTTCGGGGCCAATGGTTCTTTTATCAGTATAAAAAAAGTGTATTCTTATTAATTATATTAATGTTATCACTACAAAATCATTTTGCTATTATTGAAGAATTAATTTTTAATAATATTTTTATATGTCGGTATGTTCTGAGATCACAATTACTGGATTTGTTGACTGCGGAATTATTTTAATTAGGATGAATTAAAAAAGTCTCACATAGACAAAGATATTTATGTGAGAAACATGTATGGAAGTCTGGGCCATCGTATGAGAGATTTCCAAACACGCCTGAAAATTATTATTTTCAGACATTTCTTAGTGTGTGTCAAATAATTCGGAAGAATATCGTACACATTATAAATAATATTGCTTAATACTCCACCTTAAAAATAAGGAGATATCATTATCGGTTACGAAATCTATATATGCTGTTCCATGAGAAAAGACTATAGATATCTCTAGAATAGTACGTTAAAACATACGGAAGGTTTCCAGAATTAAAACATATCTACCTACAATTTTCAAAATTTTGTTTATGTTTTACGATGGAATTGATAATGTTGCATTTGTAGAGTGATCAATTAAGCTGACTCATACATGTTGTAAGTCCTGGACTGTCATATAAGAGACTTCCATTTACGTTTCTCAAATAATTAGCTTCGTCTCTGTGAGACTTCTATAATTCATCTTAATTAAAATAATTTTTAAATATCAAAGATATTATTACTCTTTTCTTGGTACTGGAATTGCCTGAAAAAAATTGTACAGAGCTGGAGTAAAGAAAGACTTCATATGAAACGACCCAAGGAAACATGCAGATGGAAAATGGAGAGACTGCGAAGATAGATTAAACCAGCAGTGGCCGTGTATAACCGATATGTCCAGGTGATAAGATAAGGGTTATAAATAAGTGAACATTATTTTGTCACTTATTTCTCAGTTTATAGTTTACGATATAGGAGCTTTATGCATTTTGAATACCTATATAAGTTTATCAAGCCAAAAACGTTAACCAAAAATTTTAATTATGTGTTACATTCATAAAATCATACCTTCACTCTGAACGGGAAAAGGAAACATTTTCCATATAACGAAGTAGACTGACAAACAGTCTCTTCCCGAATAAAACCGCAGTTCCGCACACAGCAACCCCGAGATGAAAATTGAATGAATACCCGCGCTGTGAATTGTCTTACCAAACAAGAGAAAAGGTCCAGAATCGCTAATAAAATGTACCAATTTTGGGGCAATTTTCATAAACAAAAGACAACTTTTTCACATTCGTGTCAACTTATCACGTAATATGTGACCTCAAAAATAAGAAAGATGTTTATAGAAAAGAAACATGTATTCAAATATCCTAATATTATTACGTATAGTCGGTGTGAGACCTTTATTATTACTAAAGACGCTGTGGTTGTGGCTTACGCACATATAAAACATTACGTTATTAAAAAAATAAAACACATTTATAAGAAATCGTTATTTAAAAAAAATTAAGAATCAAATGTTAATATAATATAATATCTTTTATGCCAAAAAGGGATTTAACAATATTTTTATATGTATGTTCTGAGAACATAATTACTGGATTCTGTCGATAAACGGATAGTAATACCAATAATTAAGATAAATTATAGAAGTCTCACAGAGACGAAGCCATTTATATGGGAAACGTGTATGGAAGTCTTTTAAGGGTGGTCCAGGGTTTATAATCTGTATGAGCTGGCTTAAGTGATCACTTTACATAATGCAACGTTCAGCAATTCCACCTATCAAATTTTTGAAAATTGTATATATTCATAATGTTCTAAATCAGTTTCATTCACAAATTCGAAAGGACTGTTTTATGTGTAATGGGAAGAACTACAGACATCTATTTTCCAATTACATATGATACCCCTATATTTTTAAAGTGGAATATTAAGTAATATTTATTTTAAAATATATGTGATATTCTTATAAATTATTTACATATTATGTGGGGCATAAAAGCAAAGGCAGCAATATCTAAAAGTAATGAATGCCGTCATCGAGGATAACTAATTCATAATCGAGATTATAAAGGAAAAATATCCCTTCAACTTAAAGGGAACATGATTTTGGAAGGGCTATAACCTACAATTCCGTACGTTATAAATTAGTAACCCTCGGTGACTGCATTCAAAACATTTGTTCAATTTTTTGGATATTGCTGCCATGGATTTTATACCCCGTATATATTTTTTGATTCCTTTTATAAACCAGTAAGTATATTTTACAATATTTTTAAATTTAAAAAAATACAAATCACTTCGTCTCTCACATGTGAGATTATTATAATTTATTTCAATTAATAAAATGGATTTGTTTAAAAAACTCTTATGGAATCCTATTTTAATCGTATTAGGTACATTAATTTATTTGGATGATCGATTACATAAAAGCATTATTCAAACCATTATATTGATGCATCAGACCCGCCATATATAATCACTAATTCATATCACTTAGGTTTATCAACGCGATTAAATTCGTGGCAGTACTCTATGTATATGCGTATGACTGTGGACTAGAGTAGAGTCAGATGACTGGGAAATTTATTTTCCAGTTAACAAAAATAGCATTTTGATATTCCACAAACTGAAATTTAAAAGTCATTAAATTGAATTAAAAACTTTCCATCCTTTGCATATCCGTATCATCTACCGTGATCATATAATTGACTATTATTATCTATACCTATAAAACTACTATTATCTATACCTATAAAACTCAACGTCTGTCTGTCTGTTCTCTATACAAATCCACACCGTTTGTCAGATTCGATTCAAATTTTGCATACTTATGCTTTGGGACCCGGCGGGTAAAATAGGCAACATTTTCCCACTATTCTCATACCCTTCCCCTCCCCCTGACATGTTTTCGATGCAAACCGTTTGATCGATCGGACTCAAAATTTAGAAACTTATTCTTTAGGACTCGGCGAGGAACATAGGCGATATTTCTCCCCTATTCTTTTACCCTTTCCCCTCTCCCTGACAAATTTTCCATGCAAGTCTACACCGTTCGAATCGAACGTTTTACTTTGTTTACCCTAACAAATTTATTTTAAACTTAATCGTTAACCCGTGCAATGCCGGGTATGAACAGCTAGTAATTAAATATATATAAATTTATTGAAATTTTTTATTCTAGAAGCACACCCGAACTAAGTAATTATTTAGACTAAGCATTAAAAATAGTGTAATAAACAAAAAATAAATAATTTTTATGTATTTATGTTTCCTCCTTGAATTGATACTTTTCTGAATTTGCTTTTTATTAATTATTCTTTATTTTCACTATTAATAACTTGTTAAAGGTTTAGATTATTGCTGTTTACTTTTATTCTAATCATTGTTTACATATATATTTCTTTAATTTAATATTTGGTCATTTCAGTTTTCAATATATTCTATTTCTATCTATTATTTTTTTGGTTTATTTTATCTTCTCACATTATTTATTTGGTATATTTCTTTATTTATCTTGATTTTATTTTATTTTTTTATGTAAAAGATTTTTAAGTATTACTGTTTGGTTTAACACTGATCTTTGTTTATATCTATTTATTTTATGTGTTTGAATGATTGGGAATTTCAATTGAATATGTTTTATTTCTATTAATTTTTTATTTTATTTCATTTTGTTTATTTTAAAACGTGTTTTATGTTTATATGAACATTCTTGTTAATTTATATATGTATTATAAAGGCCCACTGGGCTTTGATAAATAAATAAATAAAAATAATGTTTATTAACATTAAACGGAATTTTTGACATCTTAGAATAATATCAATGTAGTTGTGTTCTAGTTATTTATAGAACATTGTTTGCTTAAAGATAGACTTCTTGATCTACATCCGCTCAACCCCCCTTAACCCATGGAGTCTACATCGCTTTTTGTAGTATGCCTAAATTATTTTAAAATTCATTTTTGTATATTTTTAAGAGACTATTCAATATTAAAAAAAGCAATCAGCCAATAGTCAAATAAAAATAACATTTCCGGATCAACAAATTATTTTCATGGTCGCAATATATTGAGTATTCTTTCATCTTCAAAATAAAGAAATTTCAATATGACGAAACATTTTTTAAATTCCTTTGAATTTAATTATAATTATATTTGGCTGCAACTGTAAACTACTCCCAAAAATTTCAGGTATGTTCTGTAAAAATATCATCGCCATCTGACAATTGGTATTGCAGATATAAGAACGAACGATCTTATTGTGTATAATTATTATAATAAGTTATGTTATTCCCGATTATAATGATGATTAATATTGATTTATTTACAAAAATATATACATAAATACTAACACGGAACCATATTAATATCACATTAATTATAATAATAATCACAACTTTATTAATATCGTGATACATTAATATCTTACGTTTTTCATACTAAGTCAAAGATTTGTTCTATGAAAATAGTATTAACCCGCTGGTCTTCAGGAATGGAGCCGACCGTTGGTCACTCACTAGGCAAAAGTGTTAGCCAACAGAGTTTATCCTAAATAAATCAATTATTTAATAAAAGATTATATACCATATTGAAATTAAACTTGTTTGCAAATAGATTCCAGTGTTAAATCATCAAACATAATAATTTTTCTGTCTGTCTATCCATCTGTCCGTTTGTCTGTCGTCTGTAAATTGATGGAATTAAAACTTAAGATAATAAGAGTGTGACAAGCGGTCATCGCGTGGCATACGTCGTGCGGTCACGCAAATCGTTATTATTATTTTAAGTGATTTTTTTTGGGTTTACGGCTAAAATATAATAATTCAGGATTTGTTTACTCGCTATCCCAATTATCCGACGCTAGAAAATTGATAATCTTCTTCTTGTGCCGTATCCGTGCCATGCATCTATCTTGATGCAAGATTAAGAACATTGGAAATCGTTTGTTGAAACTAATGTTTGTCCTTGGCAACTTGGAACAGCTTCTCGACTCCGAAACTAGTCCACATCCGAATGTTTTGCAAGCAAAATAATTTATTTATACCGAAGCTACATTGGCCTTTTACTTTTCCTTTAATAACTGTTTGTTGGAGGAAATATTTGGACCCACGAATTAAATGGAATTATATACAAATCTATTTTTAACCCACTGGGGAATCGTCATGACCTCTTGGCGGGGAAGGGGGGGAAGAGTTTGTGAGTCATTAATCAAAATAATTATTTTGTATTTCTTTAATAAAATACCTACATTATTGTCGCTCCATTTCATAAAGCTACTGTCATTAGTAAATAATTGATCTATTATTATCAAAGACTCACATATACAAATTATTAAATTATTAAAGTTCCATTAGTTATTCCTTTAATTATTATTCTCGATATTATTTATTTAATTTTAAGAAAGTAAATGTGTGCATATATATAGTGATGAACAAATGAATAAGGCCACTTATAAAAATGTACAACAGTCACTACCTGCTTTGTGCTTTACTTGGAATTTCTCTATAATCTAGCCTTACTTTTTCATCTTTGTGTTTATTAATTTGTTCAAGTTCTACATATAATTTTTTGTATATACAAACACTAGCTGTGCAGTGTTTGGATAGATCATAGGATCGTAGAACTTTCGCGAACCTTCTAGAACATTCTCCTTCCAGAACTTTCAAGAAATTTATAGAATGAACAGGAACCTTCTAGACATGCCGATACTTTTCGCCACTCAGTTTAGAACCTTATAGAATTTTCGGGAATTTTATAGAACCTTCTCCTTCCAGAACTTTCTAGAGCAGGTTTTTCCGGAACCTTCTAGACTCACCGATACAGTCGGTGAGTCTAGAAGGTTCCGTCTATTTTGAAACAATCTGACGCACTTGCGGCCTGCCCATAACAAAACAATGTGCTAGAAAGCACATTTTCGTCACCCACTCCCACCTACGCATAGCCACCCCCACGGGTATAATTATTATATAAGTTAATGTATATAATAAAGTATATATATATATATATATATATATATACACACATACATTGATTTATATAAAAACAATATCAAATGTAAGCAGTGCTTACATACTAGATTTAAAAATATAAAGTCATATTATATAAAAAAATAGAAAAATATTACAAAACATTAAATAAATATATAACACAACCAACTGTTCGTACCCGGCGTTACACGGGTTAAGGATTAAGTTGAAAATCAATTTGTGGGGGGAAACAAAGATTTGATTCGAACGGTATAGATTTGCATCGAAAATATATCACCGGAGGGAAAGGGTTAAAATAAGGTTAAAATAATAGGGTGGAAATGTCGCCTATGTTATCCGCCGGGTCCTAAAGCACAAGTATCCAATGTTTGAATAGAATCGGATAAACAGTATAGATTTGTATAGAAAACAGACAGACAGACAGACAGACGTTGAGTTTTATAGGTATAGATATCAGGTATGAACAGTAAAATATAAAAATATTAAGCACATGTATAAGTAGTATTTAATTTAGTGTTTTCAACTGCAGAGAACCATAGTCTAAGTTTATAAGTTATAAGTTTATAAGTTTATAAGTTAATAGTTTAAAAAGAATCATAGTCTAAGTTTAACTAGAGGTACAAATGTTGTCAATTATTTTATATTTGGTATATTTGACCATGCCAGATCTTTCGCGAACTAATGACCTGTTTAAGACTTTATATTTTATTTACTATCTTCGTCCCGCTCAAACTTTCCACGTCCCAATTCAGAATTCATTTTCATATACTGAAGTTGGCATCAAAATTCTGTCATGGACCGCCAGTCTTGCTTTGTGTGACAGATACCTATTGGCCATGATAGCAATCAGGGGTATTTACTTATTTCTCGCAGTTATCTTCCTCTCGATATTCCTGTCAGCCTGGCCGTCCCTGGTAAACGTATTTTCCAAGAACACAAAATTCCTTTATGTTCTATGCATTCACGGTTTACCATTACAATACACACAGTCTTTCTTGTCTTTCCCCTTTTCGTCTCTCTTTAAAACCATTACTTGCGACTTGCTAGCAGTCATCAGAATTTCACTTTCCTGGATGTATCAGTAATAATTACCTTACATCACCAAGCACCGCAAATTAACGTCATTAGCTACTAGCTATGTTATCTGCTATGTTATCTGCATGATGGATATGATATAACATTATATTTATGTATATAACTATATTCTTTTAATAAACGGTTGTCAATAATGATATAAATCATTGTGATCCTCATAATATTATACTTCATATAAAAAATAGCTATCATGATGGGGCGTGATGAAAGATAATAGCAATAACCAATGGCATTTCAAATAATCGAAAACAGTTCACAAGAAAAATGATAATTAAGTTTTAAAAAAAATATATTGTTATAATATAAGTATAATTTTAAAATTTATATAATATATGATTTAAAGTTATAAAAATTAAAACATAGCTATCAATTGCCTTTATTAAACTTTAATTTCTAACATCTTATGAAATGTGTAGATGGATATGCATCTTGGCAAATTAAAAAAAGATAAATATGTGTATGAAAATTCAAGATGTACATATATGCATATAAAATATAAGATCTCAGTTATATTTAAATAAGAAATTTATCGGAATTTAATTTTTGGAAAAAATCCAATATAATGCAGATAAAGAGATATTTATATATACCTATATTACTAAAAGAATAAAATTTATTAAGGATCATATTTAAAATACCTACGAGCCTACAATGATATATTAACCGACATTGACATCTATCATGTGTCTCTATACCATCTAAGATCACAAGTGAACATAATTCTGCGTCGCAACATTGAATTAATACTTGATTAATAATTAAGTGTCGATTCAATGCTGCGATGCAAGATATTAATAAAGTCAGACTTACCTTAATATGTTATATTTAATATTGTTATTTAATTTATTATGTTTTATTCTCTACTGTAACTAGATACTTATATCTTTTATTTTAAATTACTTATATTATTATTATGCATTATTTCAGAATTATTTTTATGTGAAATATGCTAGGATATAAGTTAATAAGATCATTACTGTCTATTTACATTCTTATACATATCATTTTCTTAAATATGTAAATATTTCCAAACAAATAAATATATATATATATATATATATATATAATATATAGAATATATAAATATATATAATATATATATATAATTATATAGTAGAGAGTTCCATTTTAATGGCCTTAAGTCGATATCTTGGAGTACAGTTGATCTCGCCCACTTCTATTTTACTCAAACGATAATACGATCCGAGCAATTTTCTTCAGCAAAAAAAAGATTTTAATCATAACAAAACAATAACAATATATTAAGAAAGTAAAAAAATAAATAAATTAGCAACCTGATGAATTGCAATACGGAAATAAAGCATAAATTTCCTGAACAGCAATTTATTAATGTTTTCTGTACATTACAGAACCTACGAGCACTTAAGCTTTCTAATTAGGCTAAGTAATTTAGAAATTGCTCTACTGCTGACTTTGTATAATAATTATGGACGGTTGTCAAAATTCTGTACTGCTGACTGTGTACGAATAACAAAATTTCCAGGTTGTAAAATTAGCTTTAGTCTGAAGTTTCCAAGCATTACTTAAAAACTCCCATGTCTACGAAAAAGGGGATTCGTATTATTGACAATTCTCTAAGTGCCCTCAAAACTGTGAAATATAACTATGTTTTATATATCGATGATGGCTATAAACAATTTTCGATAAAGTATAGAGTAGAATATTAATCAAAATATTATTTGGGACTATAATTACACAGATTATAATATAAAACACAGGCATAGTAGTAAAAGAATAGTTTATAAGCAGAGTTAAATCCCTTCGTTAGGCAGGCGGACTGTAATACATAGGTGTATAAGACAAATTAATAATGCATGTACACAAGACAAATTTACAATGCAGTTTATGTTTTTATTCTTGCACAATTAAATACATTAGTAAACAAAAAAATACTTGTTTATACAAAACAATATTTTTTTACAATACTTATTTTTTAATTTTCAAAATTTCGTTCAAAATCGAGCCTCATCGAGTAAAACCGGTATTTTGTAATAAAGTGCTACTTATTTACTGAAAAATGGTATTATTTAAGAGTATTTAGTTTGACCTTTTCGTTTTTTTCAAAATTGACGAGCTCGTAAAAATTTTTTTAAACAAGTTATATGTAATGGAAACAGCGGCAGATCAAAGCGTGGATCAAAAAATTTCTGTTAGTTCATGTCGATATATTTTTTTGATGTGTGGGCGTATTAGATTTTAATTAATTCTAAATTTAGTTCAAGAGAACTGATATTAAAATTTGTAATAATATTTTGAAATTTCTTTTTTCATTCCATTTGGTGGTTATTATATGTGGGGTATAAAAGCAAAGGTAGCAATATTAAAAAGAAAGTGAATGCAGTCGTCAAGGATTCATTATTTATAATGTACTGAATTTGAAATTTTACAGAAAATATAGCCTATAAATTTATAGGAAACATGATTTTGGAAGAGATAGATCCGTAAAATCTAGAAATCATTAAACATCAGTGATTGCATTCAAAACATTTTTTTAAATTTTTGAATATTTATGCCTTTGCATACCCCACATATAATGATTATAATATATTTTTCTAATATCTTCAAAACTTTAAAAAGACGTAAAAGAACGCGTATACGTGTATGAAACATTCAAAATATATATTTTAGAGTTATGCGTGGAGCTAGCAATAATTATCTTTTTTTTTCCATTTGTACAGTAGAAAGACCGATCAATCGGTCTTTCTGCTCTGCGTGTCGATTTTGTGCGCAGAGTAGAAAAACCTATTGATACGTACCAATCTTCATTGTAAAATTTCTAAGAAGCTCGAATAATGTTTCATCCGTGTACGTGAGCCAAATAACATTAAATATGAGAGTAATATATATGGCTTTGTGATATACATATTGAATCGACATTTAATTAAATCACTTGCGGAACATTTGTAAAAGATAAGAAGTAAATTAGTAAAGTAACAAAAAAACTAAACCATAAGTACCAAGTTTTTACAATACTCCCTTTCTCATTTTCGGGTTTCGTGTCTACCAGATGCGTCGGAGTATTTTCATACAACTTACTGAGTTGTGAAAAAACGTGAAAAAAAAGGAAAAAACCATTAAAATTTTGAAAAATCCAAAATTATACTATAATTATTAAATTTTTAAACGAAAATTTGACAGATCTCCTTGATCGTCGCCACGAGTCTGCTTGCAAAGTTTCAGCTCGATTGGATCACGGGAAAAGTGTTAAAAATCGATCCAAAATTTTTTCGTCAGACAAGCAAGCAATTAGACGCCACGAGTTAAAAGAAAGGGAGTAATCATATTTATTGCTATATATGATTGGTCGTCAGTTAAAAGTCACAACAGCGCTCGCTATCTATAGTAGTGTAGTAGCGTCTTGATAAGGTTATGGATGGACACTATGAAATTGATAATTATGCTCTTTTGCTTCTTATATCTTATTACTACAATATACCTCATTATTATTTAGGCCATCTGGTAGCGTTAGTGACGGACATTGTTACGTAGATTTTTTGTATATAATTATGTACATCTCATTTTTCGTGCCTGGTTGCGATAGTGGCGGACATTGTTATATGGAGTTTTGTTCTATAATTGTTAAATAGAATCATATAGAGTCATAGAGAATTTTATATTTAGATTTATGATGACTATTGACTGACTAATGACATATGCGATATAGTAATGGGTGCACTTTTAGATAAAATTTTCATCAAACTGAAATGTATAAAAAAATTCGGATTTAGAGTAGGTATTATATTTAAAAGTCAATGTGTGATGGTCGACATAGATATAGATTTAATGAATTTAGAAAATCCTAAAATAATAATATTCAAAAAAGCCAAGTATGGACATCAAAAATATATTTCTTCTATTTTGAATCGTTTAAAAGTAAAAGCCTGATATATTTCTTCTCAAGATTCTATGTATTACAAGAGGCTAACAAAATATTGAATATTCAGCTATACAAGTAATATTTCTTAGATCTTTATTATACCATAGATATAATTCTGTGTTAAATTAATATCGTTTGCCAATCCTAATAGACTCGACCTTGTGAGTAGGTGCGAACGAGCCTTTATTATTTATGAATCGGAACATTGAAGGTGACCCACCACATACCCTGGGCTGTTTTATGCGCCGAAGCGTCCATATCAGCCCAACACATTCGCCGCCTGGTTGGCATTATTTTATGCTAAAGCGTCCTCTCCGCCCGGCCTTGCGTCCCAGCATAACAAGAAGCAAGACCAGGCGAGTCGGTCGCGCAAAACCTTCAATGTCCCATGCTAAAAGTCTTTATTTTTAAAAGAGGTTTTACAAAATTACAATAAAAGAACATCTATAATCTAAAAAATACAACATAAGAACACCCGAGGAGACATCGCACGGGACAAAAATAAATCAACACCCCTCCTTGGAGGGAAAGGGACAAAACAAAAATAAAAACATGTAGCACTTGTGCCAGAAAAGGTAAAACCACCGGTATGACACCGATCAGGAGAGACAACGTAAAATTGACAAAATATGATACAAAACAGAAAGATAACATGGTTGTGCAAATAAAATGGAAAATAACGATAGAAAACACAATGAAATTAACAAGAATGTAAAGAGAAAATAGAAGTAATAAACAGAAAAAGTGAAATTGCAAGATTATTAAAAGAAAACAAAGAAAGACCAATGTAGGGCAGCATGGTCAAGGGTACATCAGGACCACTGAGCAGGACCCCTCAGGATTTCCCAACGGGTCACCCAAATTCCCACGAACACTTTAAAAAGTCTGAAGTTATCCTCACAACCCACAATGAATCGAAACAGCAAGTCTCGCGTGTAGCGGGTGCTTTACTGTTATTTTAACGAAACGGACCAATCACAGGCGCGCTTTGCCTTCGACGGGTTGAGCTTAAGATCGGAGCAATTATGTATAAATAATATCACGATTTCTTGTGTGATATTGGTTTAATTCGTACGGGAATATCTCCCAAACGAATATATTTTAATGCATGGGGATTCTCATACCATTTTTATTAACAATTGATTTTACGGAGCTCTATAAGCAGCGCTTAATAGATTCATAAAAATTGTCGATGCGTTATGTATTGAGTAATCAGATATCAATCCAAATCGTACGAGAATTTCTTCCGAACGAATATATTTTAAACTATTTGTACTAACAATTGAATACACATAATTCTATAAGAAACGCTTAGTAGCCTTATAATAATTGTATTGCATAAGTATTGCGCAATCCGGTCTTCAGCTAACTCTTTATGTTTTGAGTACCTCGGTACATCTGGCTTAACAAGTAGCTTCAGAACGACGAGTAAAGGACAGAATGGGGAGATCTAACTAAAGATTGGGGATATCTGGTTTGTGATGGCCTAGCTGGTTGGGGCGTAGATGCTTGCCGGCACTTGGGCGTGGAACCCGCACAAGCCCCTGCGGGGTCCCTTAAAGGCGGGGCCCTCCTTGTTGCTCGGGGTCGTCAATAAACCGACCTCTTTCCTCATCAGGCGCAGGGCCACATAACCCACAAAAGGTTCTCTTTGTCTTTGGAAGGATTTTCATGCCTGAATGCTGTAAAACCTTTTTAGAAAACGTTAACTTCTATTTCGTCCTCTGTAAGAAAGACAGGGCCAGAATAAGTATAAAAATCATTCACTCATATGGAATAGCTGGGATATTATAAATATGTTACTAACACTCTAACATTGACCAAAGTAAATGTTGCAAGATGCAGAATCGTGGGACGCCGCTCTGAAAAGGCATAATGAGATTGCACAATAATTTGTAACATCGCTGACTATGCCCGCAAAGGAGGCTAATGTCGTCATCAATTCGTACCAAAAGAGTACATGATTCTTCAAACACCGGCCTAAAAGAAAGGCGCCTCAAGACAACACACATCATCAGAAACTCGTACCAAAAGAGTACGGCTATCTCAATTATAAGCCTAAAAGAGGGGCGTCACAGGATCACATCTCGTAAAGAAGAGATAGAGTCTCGGGATGCAGTAAGTTCCGGAGGAACAAGGGGGGCCATTTAGTCACTTAGGACGCTGGTCATCGGGTTTAGGCGGGCGCGGAGCCTTAACCCCCCTCGGCAGAGATGCTGAGGGTTTAAAAAACCAAAATTTAGCATTCAAAGAAACTATTATTTCATATAAACTCACGGGCTGTTGTAGAATCCTTTCGAACAAACCATCCCCGAGACCTTGTCTACCTATTTATAAAGAAGTTTCGCTTCAAAAATGTCTTATTTCGTAGATAGCAAATATATGTATTATTTTCCCCAGGAATTAATATGAACAGGTTCATGCACGTCTAGAACGAAACCATTCAAGGTAAGAATTTGCTAATACAAAGTGTTTATAATTATTAATTTCAGTGTTATTTAATATGTGTGATTTTTTTCCATTGCGCCGTTCGAACAATTCTACTGGTTTGTCTCCAAACGGAAATGTTTTATTTCTAATACACGAATTCTTCTGGTGAACGTATTTTATTGTAACATAAATGTATAGATTATTAGGTTCGTTAGATGTTTTTATTACGTAATATTATGCAATTGTTTCCACACTGCTCCTATAAAAGAATTTGAAGTTATTACGATACACAACGGGGTCCTTCATCCATTAGACGAATCATGTGCCAATTCAACGACGTATTACGAATAGTATATATTGTATTTACTGAGATTTAGTCGCATTTATTATTTCTAGTAAGGGTTTTAGTATTGGTGCCAGGCGCCATTATGGGGCGGAGATAGTTCATATTCATAGCCCGACTGTAATAGGTATTTTTGTCGCGTAAGAGGTAGCACTTTTAGAAATATAACTGTGTTTTATGTTTCGTCCCTAACGGACAGGATGGTATAGCTGTGGTTATTTAGGTGATACACTTAGTAAATGCAAAGGGCATTAGGTATAATCAATTTCGTATGCAAACCCAAGATGTCAGTTAATACGTATTTTTAGTTAATTTATCGTATAGAGTATTTTCGTATAGTAAGAAAATTATTTCATATGAAAAGTTGAATTTTAGTAGTAGTAATATTTTTGTATAGAATATTTAATTTTTAACAACTGTATCGTTACTTCATATGGTTGAAGTCGACCGGTTGCATCCTGCTGATCAATCGCGCGCGCTCACATAAAAGAATAATAAAATATTTAATAATCCAATATATTGTATTTTGAACGCGACGTTTTGCTACTTACTAACCTTCATTATTTAGTAGGACCCACATTAGGGTCATCTTACACCGTTAGCCGTGATAAGAATATGATTTACATTGAAATGCAATGGAAAGATTTGTATTATAGATTTGCTTCGCCTTATATATTCAACAAACACCCCATGGGTTGTCTAACTCTGGTGCCGGACCAGGAGCTATACTAAATTATTATTAAATGTTTCAAGACCCAGCATGCCCTACTATCTACCTGGGGCATCACAGTGTTAGCCGCGACCAGGAGATCGAAATGAAATAATATTTAATAATAAATTCAACTCGCGGAAATTATCCCACGACGTTTTATAGTATATCCTAATACTGAATTCATCTTTTGAACATCTAGAAATATTTAATAATATTAAAAAGACTCCACTATCTACCTGGGTCATCACAAATGTTTTCGTTTAAATTAATAAAATTTTTGAAATTATACTAATCTTCAAAACAGAATGAAATCAGATCGGATACGAAGTTATGTAGGCACTGTCCGAAAGCACTTGCCTGGTTGATACTATTACCTAATTATTGTAGAATGTAAATATATGTAACTAGTATTCTGTTTAAATTTAAAATAATCTAACCCATAAAAAACGAGTTTTTATTTTACTTCCTTTCTCATTAAATCAGGTTCGTGCCTTCACCACACGTCGGGGTCGTAACTCATTTGTATTGATTCCAATTTGAAAAAAACATTAAAATTTCGAAAAATCCAAAATTATATTATAATTTAAAAAAAAATTTTAAACAAAAATTTGATAGATCATCGTCGCCACGAGTCTGCCTGCAAAGTTTTAGCTCGATTGGATCACGGGAAAAGGGCTAAAAAATCGATCCAATGTTTTTACGGCAGACAACAAACCGCAGACGCTACGAGTAAAAGAAAGGGAGTAAAAATTTAAAAAGTGAAATATTTCAAAAGAGCTTACCGTGGCTCCCCATCCGAATCACTGAAGACTTCCAAAAGAAATTGCTGAGGGAGGCCTCCGTCGAACCCAGCCTCGCAGGCCACTTCGGCTACTCCGTGCGTCAGGTTACTCAGGGTACAGTTTCCTACAGGCTGGGGCTTACCTGAGATGAAATAGGATTAATTTGATATATCATAAAAAGTCATTCTAGTTTGAAAATAAAAATAATTAAATAAAAATATTCGTATATATAATATTTTCACATGATTTTCAGTCTAAAACGAACAAATTACTTTGTATAACCATCACCCTGATTATTGACGTAAACCAGTTTAGAAATCAAAGTGAAATAAGAAAATAATTGAATAGAACAAAGTTTGCAATTTGTTTATATTAACTATTATGTCTAAAGGCTTGTCTTGTGTATAATTTTCTAGCAATAATATACAAAATGATTTCTTTACCTGCAGCAACCATTTGAAACATGCAAGGAATAGATTGATGTCCGATG
Organism: Agrypnia vestita; assembly: GCA_016648135.1. Lineage (NCBI taxonomy): Eukaryota > Metazoa > Arthropoda > Insecta > Trichoptera > Phryganeidae > Agrypnia > Agrypnia vestita. The sequence goes on from JADDOH010005864.1 coordinate 31,258, forward strand.
TCATTCATCGCAGAGCACGAAAGGGTCCCGTAATCCAAGTCCGCGATCGGCGTATACCTTAACAAATATGAACATAAGTAGGTATTTTAAATTACAAGAAGTTAAGATTTTTTAAAGCGGACATAAAATCCCAAAGTTTATAACAAACAATTATAATTCAAACTCAATATAATTTGTAAATTAAACTTTTTAGGTTGATTGGAAGTCAAATAAGATTCATTACGTAAAGAAATTATCGTTTTTCGGAAAAAAGAAGTCCGATAATCAGAAGTTAGTAATTCGAAAAAAAGTTTCAAGAACATGTTGTAGAAAAATTGAAGAACATATTATATTAAAGAACAAATTTCTTTTATCTATCTTTTATTTTTGTTATTGTATATATACCTTTATATTTTTTACGGTTAAATATATATTTTTATTTTTATTATTTAATTTACCTATTCATTTTTGTTACTTAATCATTGTATGTACATATTTTTTGTATTAGAAGAATTTTTCTTATATTTGTGTGTTAAATTGTAAATATAGAATAAGAAAACTATTGAATTGAGAAATATAGCTGCCTCAAAACAAGTTTCACCTAGTGGGTTTCTTCTTATGGTGCGATTTCCTACGGAAGGTCAGCGACCATTCTGACGATTACAACTTTATTTACCGGAACAACTCCGTCGAGTTACACTTATATAAGTCCTCAAGTTAAGCAGCCATGAGATGCGGCGTCTTTCTACGCTTCTTTTATCATTTATTTTCTCCTAGATGATGAATTTAGACTATATTTTGGTCCTCTCATCATATGTCCGAGATACTCCAGCTTTCTTATCTTGATAGCCCGCAACCTTCTCGGTCTTTTTCCATAACTCTCTCTGTTAATAGTTAATTTAAAAAAAAATTAGTTGTAATAATATTCTAATCTGTAAAAATAAATAAAATGAAAATGAAGAAACTTATTGGAGATAATATTTTTAGAGGCTAGACCCGGATTTTTCAGCTACATGAGGACATTATGCCGAGAATAGCTGGTTTCCTGACTTCCTTACTCACGCTTGTTTTCTTTATTATCATTATGTAGACGTAAATGATGATGGAATTAACTCAGAAATACCTGAGTATGCTGGCGCTGCCGTTGGACGTGTACCGGTCCGCCCCTACGTCCAGGGTTTCCCCCGAATTGTTGAACTTCCACTTGAAGGCCCTGGCGGGAGGGTCCGCGTCCACGTCGCACAGCACCAGCACCCGCTCCCCGCGCGCAGCCCCAACCGCTGCAGCCCCGGCTCTCTTGCACACAGGGGCGACTGCGGAACAATAATCATTAACAAAATTATTCATTTTTAATAGCGAATTAACTTTATGGTAACATTATTTACATTAATAAAAAGAAAACACTTTGTAAACATGTTTTGGGACCAATGATCCCTTTATCAGTAATTTGTTAATTTTAATTTTTGTCAATTTTAATTTTTTTTTTCAAGAAATTTTTTAAAATATTTTTATATTTATATTTTCGTCAATTTTAATTTGTATTCTGATTAAAGGACTTTTGTCCCTGAAACATGTTGATAATTCAATAAAAAGTCATTTTACACAAAATGTTTTCTTTTCTTTCAATTTTAACTTATTTGTATCAATTTTGGCAAAATAACAAAAACGTATTAAAAACAAATCATGTTATTAGGAAGAAGTAAGTAAACTTAAAACTAAATAATATAATGTAAAAAATGCATTTGAAGACTGAGATTTGAATCTCAGATAAGAAAATGATATAATGCTTGTCGTTAAATCAATAGAAGAGGTATCTGAAATGCTTAATAGTGTGGAAGAATACAGACTTATAGACTTTAGAAAATTATTATCAAAACCAAAGCCACAATTGTCAGTTGAGGCTATTGTAAATGACTTCAATTATTTTAAATCCAGTATAACCTGGTAAGAAGTAAGAATAAGAATCTAGTCTATAAAGAAAACTTGTCAAAACTGGGTACCATGTGAATAATACTAATCCATAGGGAACAAATAAATAAATAAAATTTAAAATTAAATTAAATACTTACTTTTCAACCGTCAACTAGTTTCGGTGTATAGTAATAAGTGGCTTAAAACTAAGTATTTATTTTTATTTTAGATTTAATATATCAAGCTACAAAGTACATTCTTACTTTGTAACTTGATACAAATTAAAAATTAAAAAAATAAATAACAACACAAATGAATTTAGTTAGTATTCTTATTCTTTCTATTTGCATTTTTGAGCTAGAAACTTGGATTTTGAGAGCAATAAACGTAATGATTTCAAAATGTGATGTTGAAGGCTAATTGTCAGAATTAATTGGGAATTAATTATAAATAATGCTTTTATTTCGGAACAATTAAGAATCTCTAATATTCCACACACCATACACAGGACAATAATTTGAAAATACTGGTAGTGACTAGAAAAATTAAAGGTCAGAGAAGAAGTGAACATTTCTCAACTCAATGAACTGACCAGATGAAGAGTACTACTGGCTATCCTATTGAATCTGCTCTTGGAATTTCGGACTGTAGAGAACGACGGAGAATCAATAATCTTAACTTTAAGAGTATAAATAATCAATAATTTAAACGTTAAGACCTAAATAAGTCCTAAATCGGGTATCACGAACTTCAGTAATGACTGTAGGAGAATTATAAATAATTAAATCAATTTGTGTAAAAGACTCACAAAATTAAAAGAAAACTTGTTTACGTGAGATATAGTATCAGTACAAATTTATTATTCTATATAGTTAATTTAAAAATACCCTTGAAATAAGAATAAAAAATTTTCTTTACAAATTTCACTTTGTTAATAATCCTTTGTTAAGGTTCTTAAAATTAATTATAGGAGTAGAGAACTACTTCAAATATTATTGTTGATATAACTGATAAATATGTAATATACCTTAAAATCCTTCTATTTTATATACTTAGATAATATATAACCATTATTATTGGGTATTTATATTAAAAAGCCTTTATAAACGTTGGAATTTTCATAAACACTTTAGAAATTTTCAATTTAAGCGTTGAACAGAAACTCCAATATACACAGTGACTCACAATGTACCAAAAATTCACAATATTCCAGTGACGGTGGACCAAGGTATAACTTGCAGAGCGTTTCTACGAAATGATTGGTTTTACAGAAAAAGCCGAAAAACGTCCAGACTTTTTCGGCTTTTCAATGCGCTAAAAATACGTTTTTAAAAACCGCATTTCTCTTTGAAAGAAAATAAACCTTTTAAATATCCAATTGGAACACATTTATTAAACTAATGACCCTGCGCGTTGTGCACCCCGGGTAGAATGGTTAAGGGACGGCAGTCACTAATGACCGGGTCTGAATGCCTGTGTTAGGTAGATAGGTGGCTATACTAGTACGAATGTATGTGGCGGATAGTGCCTACGTAGGTATTTCAGAAAAATTATTAATCTTTTCAAATAGATTCAGTTGTTTTAAAAAGAAATTTCAGTATGGGAATAAATAGTATCTATATAATATTATCTTTTCCCAAACAGTTTGTAACTCTTTAAAACTATAAAGAGACCGAATATTCCGATCAATGTTTTGAATTAAAGTACAAGAGTAAAAATATTTTAATATGAATTGCTATTATAAAAATTATACTGAATTAATTTATGTTGCATTTAACATGATGTATGTATGTATTAGAGTTATAATCGAAAATGTAACATATATATTTTAGTATATACCGACTAGTTACATTTTTGATGTATTGATAATTGATATGACCAATCTATAACATACATAAGTACCCTATTTGTAATACAAGTTCATACATAATTTGTGCTACTAAATACCAATCATTCTCAAGGCAGGCTTCGTGAAACTTTCGTTTATAGATTTAATATGCATAAACTATAAGATTTACAAATAATATATATTTTAAAATATCATTAGAGAGTGGCATGCGTATTATGATATGTGAGAGTGAGAAATATGAAAAATATCTTTAAGTGGATAAATTTTTTGTCAGAATTTGTCTTTATGTTTGAATATTGAGTAATTGTTCAGATTTTTTCGCCACTGCATATCAATAATGTGAAAATAAATGAATAATTAATATCTTTTTAAATTAATGCAAAGAAAAAATGCGAGAAAGACATGTGTAGTAAATTTATGGTTTATGTTCTGTTCTGGTTCAAAAAAAATATTTTTAATTTATATGTCACTAAAATAAATAAAGGATATTATTCAGATTTTACAAAAACGAGGATAAAAATTATGGTCTTGGTACATTTTTTTCACAATATCAAGATCAATTTATTTTTCACTTCCCACTTTTACACATTAATTAATTATTCCTACCTGAAGAAAATATAATAATTAACATTTTTTTTGTAACACAGTTTAATATTATACCGCAGTATAATATTACCTGTATATTCATTTATTCTTAATTTCTGATGGAATATTGTATTGAAGTCGTAGATTTAACAACCATTCTTACATAATTATTATATTTTTTAAAGTATTTAAGAAAATAAGTTTTTTTTTAAACAACATATTTTATTAATTATGACTACTTGCTATTTAATTATTATAAATTTCGGCTATACAAGTTTTATAAAACAAACTCAAGTTCTTAATTAAAAAAGGTATCACGGTCAACTCTAATACAGTAAAGATTTGAACAAAGCGGAAATTCTTTTGAAGTAAATGAGTACGATATACGTGATATATATGCATGAAATATAAACGAGTAAATTTATTAATAACTGGAACATGAAAAAAGCTTTAAGGATAATTGATTATCCATCCAAAGGAGTACAAAAACCTTTTGTCATTCACTAATAAATAGATAATAATAATACTATTAAAGTAAGTTAAAGTAAATTTTTATATTCAGTGGAAAATTTGTAATTGGCATAAATGTAAAAACCATTATTTCATATTTTTAAGATTGTTGTTTTGCTGTTAATTTTCCCTAAAACAAAATCAATAAATAACTAAATAAATAGTATTATGTATTTATTAACTATTTTAATATCGGAATCTAAACGTATTAATTTTTCACGGATGGAACATCAGTTTTCCGAAGGTTATTAATCAATGAAATTCACTATTGATCAAATTATTAATTTTAATTTAAGAAGCTTCTAATGCGTCGTATTATAATTAAATATAACATATATTTAAACTTTATAGACCTTTGTCACTTTTGTTTGTCACGTAGTTATAAAAAATATTTATAAAAAATTCTCCTTTAGGGTGCGATATCAACAAATGAAAAAATTGAAAGACTTGTAATTAAAAAAGCACCGTATGCATTAAAAATATTACATTTGCTTATCAACATTACAAAATGTCATAACTATTTTTGTTCTATATTTATTCTAACAAGACAATCACATTGTAAAATTCTTTTTTTTTATTCTTTCTTTATTTCATATTTCTTTTCTGATATTCTTTCGGATATTCTTTCACTGAATTTAAAAATACATTTATGAAATACAAATGTATTGTTGTATAACTGTAATGGTATGTCAAAGAAACATGTTCTTTTGGTACGTAGGAGAACTAATGACGTGCAAAAATATGATATTCTTAGCCCAAAAGTATTTTGTATTGGAAAGGTGATAGATTTGTACTCGGATTGTGATATTGTGGCTGCGTTGGTGTCTCCGCGATGTCTACAATACCTACCTACTTATGTTAAAAACTTAAACCCAATTATAATAATTTCATTGTCTGTCCGTCCGTCGTTAATTCGTGTAACGTCCGTAATTTCTTTATAGTATTTTTTTTCTTCTTTTATTTTTTCCTTTTTTTAAATTTATTTTTCCTTTTTTATAAATCAATAAATACTTAAACTATTTTTTTATAAAAATAGAGATTCCAACACGGAAATACGTGTCACTCAATATTCTTACTATTTTCAAACTAAGTTAAACGCTTGTGCTATGAAAATAGGACTAACTGGTCTGGAGTGAGATTGGAATCCGCAACCTTTGGATTACGAGGCGAGAGTCCTAACCGCAAGACCAACAGCTACTGTTTAGGAACCGACTTATTAAAATTACCGTCATTTTTGACGGGTTACATATTTCATTATAAATATGGTATGTGGTCTGCCAAAAGGCCTTCACAGTGCCAAACAAGCCGACAAAGGACCATGAGCCCCAACAAGCCAACGAAAAAAACTCATAAGCACAATTCCATGTATTCAAAGCGATTTAATGTTCAATATTTAAATGTATGTACCTATTTTTTAAAATTCTATGTAAACAGATAAATAACTAATTTTCACTTTAAGTTTTAAATACTCCTCTTTGAATTTTTTTCTTTTTAAACAATTGGAAAATGTAGAACAAACAATATGACGTCCTGTCATAATTTTCAAAATTTGAATGGATAATTTAAGCCTTATTCTCATGACGGAAATAACGTTGCGAGTTCAAAAAAGACGCATTGATTTATTAATTTCACACAGAATAAGTTGTGCAATTTTGTTCTGAGTTTGAGAGGTATGACTGAAATATTTTTTGCATGCAAACCATATGCAGGAATTCCATTTTTTCTATTTTATTATTATTATTTTTTTATTAATTTATAAGATCCTTAATATAGGCATGGGTTCTTTCATCTAATTTTCCTTTTTTTAGTTATGAAGCCATAGTGCCATTGCGTAGACTTTTTGTAATATCAGGAATAATGTAAAAATTCTTACATTTAACGCGTAGGTGGAACTCGTTGCTGACAGTCTCCCCTTCGGGGTTGGTGGCGGAGCAGGAGTACCTCCCGGCGCTGTGGCGCGCCACCCTCTGCAGCACCAGGCTCTGGTTGCTGCGCACCACGCGCGCCGATACATTGTGGTTCAAAAGAATACCCTGTAATTAAACAATCAACTTCAAGCAGCAGTCCTATATATATAAATTTGTGGAGCAAACAGTTTGAAGCTACCCACACACGCAATGAAAATTTTTACGCTATCAATGTTTTAATATAGAATATGATATTTCTTAGGGTCGCAATATAAAATGTATCGTGAAACTACGATATTTTTTGACTTAGTTAGTATTTGGTGGTTTTATAGAATAACATATTTAAGAATTTTCTTTGGTTTTCACGGCCGTTTGAAATCTTCCGGTTTGTGTTTTTACGACCTTTCTGGCCGTCGTTTAAGATCACGTTGCAGGGACCATCATCAGGGCTAATGGATAACAAAACACATCAACATATCAGCCATGATGATAAATCTTGCAATGGGATTCAAAAAGTCTGCCAGAAAGGTCATAAAAACACGGAATAATAACCCAAAAATCACAAACCAAAAAATAAAATATTTTACGACGCAGCTTCACCTAATATTTGGATTCACGAATATTAATTTGGTATTACCTTCTTGAATACAAATTTATGAAAACCGCTGAAGAAGATGCTTACCAGAAAAAAATGCCAAATGAAGCAACAGATATCAATGTTTTTTTTAGAATTCTCTTTTCTCGTTAGCAAATGTGGATTATAAATATGATTAGTTGAATATTTCATAGTGTCAAGTTTCACGATGGAAAAATATATTACGCTGTGAAATATGAAAGAGTGTTTGCAAACTGTTCATTTTATAATTAAGATATGAAATAAATAAGAAACAAAGTACAATACGAGTACAATGATCTGTGTACGAGGAAGGACTGACCAGAAAAACACCACTTTTTGTATATCAGTTCAGTACAGCGCGTTTTATGGATACATGACAATCATGGTTTAATACATGCACATAAATATACAGCAGTCACTACTTGTCTTGATAGTTATAAAATATTATGTGTTCTGCATTCGTGTTACAAATTATATCAGCACCTAATGATTTATATGAAAGCACAGTAAAGTAAAATGCGAAAATACAAAGTAAAAGTAAATTAAAATAGAAGAAAATGTTTAGCATCGTACTTAAACATACAAAACCTAAAAAACATTATTCTAAAATATTTATATTTGACGTTGAAGATTTGATATCTTCATAAATAAATATGACTGCAGTGTCGAACAGAGAGAACTACTGAGTAGTTGTTATAATAATGAAACTAGCTGATTTTCTGCAGAATAACACTTTAAACTACTTATCATATTATTTAAAAAAAAAATGTTCCCTTGAGAAATGGTTTATCAAATTATTGTGGTATTAAAAATTTTTTGCTAACGTTTAAGCTGCTTAAACTATTTTTGCAAATAAAAAATGTAAATTTACGTTTAAAAAATCTAATTGCCGCTAATTTTTGAAATTTTAAGCCTTTGGCGGTGTTGAATGTATAAACAAAAGAGCTAGCAATGTAAGCATATTTTTTGAAAAGTCAAATTAGCGACTTTATATGTTTTCGGCCCGAATTATCATAATTTGAACCCATATATCCAAATCAAAACAGCTTCCAAATGATTAAGTAAACACCCCCTGCTGGAATCACGCACGGAATTAGCGGGTCCGGTCACGTTCTCGTTAGGCAAAATCCCGGAAAACGGTAATGAGAAACCGGGCTAAACGAGGAATGATAAATTAAACTGGGAAACAAATCTTATTGCCTTTCTTTATCCCATTTTTAGTATGCAGCTTGCGCTCGCGTGTAACATACATTACTCTTCCGGTGAACCGCAAGGATGGGAATTGTGCCCTGCTTTCGATTTAGCCACTGTGCATGCATTTTGTTCGAATTTTGGTGTTGAGTAATTTCTTGCAAGACATGTGTTTATTGAAGGCAACGACAGTATTTGATAAAGGTATGTCAATATCAAATAATGTAAGAAGCTTAATTTTTTTTAAATGTTTATAAACAGATCTCTTACTCATTGCCTGTATTTATTATTGATGGATCGTAATTCTAATTTTTGTTTTTTGATACAAAAGAATCAGTCTTAAAGTAAAAACTACGGTAATAATTAATCAGCTTAATAATCATCCGTCCATTGAAGAGCTTTGTCTTCTAATGCAGCAGCTTTAGAAGACAAAGTATCTTGCCATTGTAGCCATAGTAAGTCCTCCAGTCATGAACATCACGTTTCCTTGTACCATTCTCAATATCATAGCTCATCTTCTTCGAGTTTTCCCTCAGGGTCGCGTTCCTTTAGAGGTCTACTATCTGATACCGTACCATATGTGGGTACCGCGCAGGAGGCATTCTTGATTTGGTTAATATAACTATATAATAACATTATTATTACACGCTGTCTAGTCCAAGTGGTCTTGAGAAGACTGGCAGGGATTACGATATGAGATGGAATAGGAAACTCGACGATCCGAGATGATTTGAACCATTGCTACTCTTGAACCACTGCTACTTTTAATAGAAAAATCGCAACTGAGGTGGCTTGGGCACGTACTAAGAATGTCAAATGACCGAATTCCTAGGAAAATACTGAGTACGATTTCTGAGGGAAGACGTTCAGTGGGCCCCAGATACAGTTGGGTGAGGCAACTCTAGAAAGTGTGTGAGGAAGGATGGGATTACAATGGACGGAGGCCGCACAATCAGCACAAGACAGGGGTGAATGGAAGCACCTTGTCGATGCAATGGGTCCTCGACCCTTATACTTGTCACTATACTGCCGAGATACTACAACAAAAAATCTTTAATTTCAATTCGTATGCAGTGAGTTTATAAATTTGTTTAAATATTAGGTCCTTACATATGAAATTGGCGTTTAGTATGGGAGGAACATAAAGCCGATTTTTTTTTATTATAGTATATTTATTTAATCAAAGTATGTACCATTGCTATCTATGCACTTTTGCCATCTCATAGGTAGTTCATCGATCCCTTTACTAAAAAAACCATTCGGACGGGAATCAATAAAATCTTTGAAGGCGGTTTGGACTGCCCCATCGGAGTTGAATTTTTTCCTTTGCAAGAAGTTATCCAAATTTCGAAAAAAATGGTAATCTGTTGGGGCAAGGTCCGGAGAGTACGGTGGATGTCTTAGACATTCCAATTGAAGCTCCTCTAATTTGGTAGCCGTCTGTTGTGCAGTGTGTGGTCTAGCGTTATCATGAAGCAACAGTGGCCTAGAGCAATTAACCAGCCTCGGTTGTTTAGCAGCTAGCGTTTCCATCATGGTTTGCAGTTGCTGACAATAGATATCTGCCGTAATCGTCTGGCCAGATTTAAGAAAGCTGTAGTGAACGACACCAGCACTAGTCCACAAAATGCTCACAAGTAACTTTTTTGGAGTCGATTTTCGCTTGGGGCATGGTTTGGCTGGTTCGGCAGGGTTCAGCCAATGCGATGAGCACTTCCGATTATCGTACAGGATCCACTTTTCATCACAGGTAATGATTCGATTTAAAATCCCTTCATTATTGTGCCGGTTGAGTAATGCAACGCAGCAGTCAACGCGCGTTTGTTGATTTGCTTCACTCAATTCGTGAGGTACCTACCTTTCAAGCTTTTTCACCTTACCAATTTGCTTCAAGTGGATTAAAACAGTTTTATCACTAACACCGCAACCTGCAGCTAACTCGGATGTGGTTTGCGATGGATCCGCTTCCACAATAGCCTTCAATTCTTCATCATCAACTTTGGTCTCCGGCCGTCCACGGGGCTTGTTCTGCAGGTCGAAATTTCCAGAACGAAAACGTTGAACCAAAAACGCACTGTGTTTTCTTTTGCGGCACCGTTGCCATACACATCATTAATCCTTCGAGCCGTTTCTGCAGCACTGGTGCCACGGTGGAACTCGTACTCGTAAATAACGCGATATTTCAAGTTTTTCATTTTGTAAACTGAGTGACGCAAAGAAAAAAACAATTGAGGAAAAAACAAATGAATTATAATTTTCAAAACACAAATACATGAGTAAATAGCTGTATAAATTTGGATTTGGAATTTCTAACCAAAGAGAAGATATTTGCGATCAAATTTGCCAGTACGGCAAAACGCCAATTTCATATGTAAGGACCTAATATATATTTAAGAACACATTCATATTTGTGAAGTTGTAATTTTTCAGAACAAAGTTCTGTGAATTTTTTTTTTATATCAAATTAATTAATCAATTAGAAAGATATACAGAAAAATCTAATTCACGAAAAGATATTAGGTTACTACCAGTAGTAACCTAATATTTTTACCAACGTTATATTCCGTTTGAACCGCAGTTTGCCAGAAAAGGTTGATTACCAGTTGATTACTACCAACGGCGGTCTGATGACGTCACGGAATATTTAAAATTTTAATTATTCCTTCGATATTATAGGTACTTCACTACGAACTTTGAAGAGTTATTAAAATTAGTTCACAGATAACAGCACCCTTCGGTTTTTCGGAAGAAATCGAAAAATAATTTATTTTTAACCGCAACCGTACGAGTGCGGTCATACTCCTTCTGGACTAATTTCTTCTGACCGTAAAATATATTATATAAAATACATAATAAAATAAAATAATATAAAATACATAATAAAATAAAAAATAATATAAAATACATAAAATAAAAAAATTCATAAATTAAAAAAATAGATTATTTAAAATTTGCTTTCCCCAGAGAAAATAAAATCACTACTTTAAAAATTGATGAAATCGCAGTGACGAAATGTTGAAAGAGACAATACATCACGAAACTTCATAGGACACTGAAAAGAATTCATCGTAAGACAGGATAGCCGCTTAAAAATGAATAATAATGATCCGTTAGCTCATTAGCTCAACTAGTGATTTAGTTAGTCTCGGATACCTAACTTACGTGTGCGCGTTGTAGTCCGCCGGATAAAATAACATAATTTCGGGTAAACTTGCCACACAGCAATTCTGCATTAGCAAACAGATCTCAAAATCTTAGATCGCAAACATAACTCAAAGACCCTGTATTAGCAAACAGAAAATATAATTACCTCATTGGTGAACTTAAATCTAACAATGCGTCAAACCTAAATGAACCCTCGAATGGAAATTTTATTATAAATATTAAAACATTTTATTATTTGGAATATTCAAAAGTGTATCTGTATGTATTTAAGTACATCCGGATGGCGAGACGAAAGATTCTATGGGCACAGTGAAGATCTTACAAAAGGTATATTTTCATGACAGATAACAAAGGTCTATCAGAATAGGGAAATCTTTGCAAAAACGAAATTGAAATATTTATAATGGCATAAAGATTTAGATCATTAGTGAAAATATTCAAGGATAATGCAGTGAGAATATACTCGAAAATTCAATTATATACTACTTTTTATACGTATTTAACCTTGGGCTCTTTTGTTTAAACGTTTATTTATATTTATTTATTTACTAACTTTTCGTAGACGAGCTCAAAATCTGTAAATCCATATTCACCACATACGACTGCTGTGTTCTTCAATCTGACTGAAATAACTCAAAAAACCTCATATTTAAACGACGACAAATCTAATATCCTTCAACATCAGTCAAACTGCATTATGACTACTACTTTCTTTTACTTCTAACTGTATTTTTTCTTATTACTTTATATTAAATGTATTTTTATGTGTATTATGTGTACTATACACCCCAACCATAGTTTTGTTAAACTATAACCACTATTGATCACATGCGTGTTAATCTTGTCAGAGACAAGCATGCACTGATTATAGCCTACTGAACAATTCAGGAATTTAACGAGTGAGAGTGAGAGGGGGCGGGGTCTAAAGTGGGTGTTACCAATCTTTTGTGAACGTTAAATTAAACAAAGGACTATATGAAAAATTAATTTGGTTATTAATGAGAGGTACTCTATTATTCACCGCCTCTTTAATGTAAAAAATTTCTAAATGATTGAATTTTAAAACTTTATTATTAGTATTTAATATTTTCACCCCTATTTTTGGGTCAAATTTATGATTATTTTCTACAAAAAATTCATCATTATGAATATGGATGTATAGTGAAGTACTGTCAGTTAAACGGAGTGGAAAACCAGATTATATAGAAAGTTGAATTAGATTTGAGGTGTTGGGGTGAGTGAGGATTGAAAAGGATATTATAAATTCAGTATAATCAATTAAAATACGAAATAATTATGGTTTTAGCATCAAGTTCCAACTAACTAACTGCCCCTTAGCGCAGTGGGCGTAACACCGGATTTTTACACCAAGGTTTCCGGGTTCGCTTATCAGTAAGGTTACAGTAAATCTGTGTTAAACTCAAACTTGATTCGGAAACCAATA
>JADDOH010005865.1:0-25946 GCA_016648135.1 Agrypnia vestita
GGTATCCGGCGCTTCAAAGTCATTCTAGTCGCAGACTCCGCAGAGATAGTGATCAGACAACAGATGAATCATACATACAACACAATACAACACATCATGACTTCGGCACGGTATTGCAAGCCGATACTTAACCACAACACCAACATTCAAGACAACACATCAGCCCTGATGATGGACCCTGCAATGGGATCCGAAACGTCGGCCCGAAAGGTCGTAACAACACGGCATAATACCCCAGTAAACACAAACTTGAAGATTCTGAGTGGCCGTGAAAACCTAAGAACAAAAATTTTTTTTTGGAAAATGTCAGTTTGGTGAAATTCCAAGGTGGATATTATAAAAATAATATTTGAAATGTGTGAAATAGGGAAACTAAAGGAATAATTTCTCAAAATTATGCGAAAGCAACCCTACAATAAATGTGTCACTGGGCAAGTATCTATCTATATTAAATTATGTTTTAAAAATTCGTCAAGCGACAGGAGTATTGAAGTTTTTCACCCTGGAAGTAAAATGACATGGTCAAAAAATAGTTTAATTTCAAAGGACAGGATCATTTCAACGTTATAAGTACTTGGTTTTCAATTCGTCGTGCAATTTTTTTTCATCTTTATAATGAATTTATATCATAATAAATTGTATAAAATATAATTAAGATAAATTATAAGAAGTCTCACAGAGACGACGCTGTGAAATGAGAAACGTGTATGAGAGTATTTTTATACTCTCATACTTTATCTGAATGAGCTGGTTTAAGTCGTCATTCTACACAAATCACCAATTCCATCGTAAAAACATCCACACGTTATCAAAATTTTTTTTTGTAAGTTGTGGGTATATATGTTCCAAATTGGAATCTTTAATATATCTGAAGGGACTAGACTAGTCTTCTCTCATGAAAAAGTAAACATATATTTTCGCAGTTACTAATGATACCTCTATATTCTCAGAATATACCTACATATTAAAATATTGTTGTATAAAATTGGTTAAAGGCGGCATTTTACATTAAAATATGACTACTCACCCAGGCCTATACAGTGTCATGATGATGATTATGATGATGATAAGTGCCCTAAGGGCTGGTTATATCAATTTGGTTTACAGTACCTTTAAACCATCGATAATTGCGTTTTCCACCAATCACACAACTCGTTTTCGTGAAAATCTATGATTTTTAGCAGTGACAATGTCTACAACAATCCGAGTTGATACAGCCGGCCCTTAGGAATATCGAAGTAGGTATCTAAGGGAAAGGAACACAAAAGAATTTCCTCCGTGCATTGATACACAGCAACATTATTTTTCAACACGTTTATTAAAAAAGTAACAAATATCTTATAAAAAATACGCAACAATTTAAATATTTACAAACGGGGACGTTTATATGCTTAAGGAAATAGCATTATATATTGGTACCTATATTAATATACATAGTTGTAATATTTTATACACTGGTATATTTAAGGCACAGGATTTTCAAATACATAACAAAAGTGTTTTATTTCTCTGCTATAGGGACTTAAATGAATAATTAATATACGAGCATATTACCAGTAAGGCTACTATAGGTAATTTGATTCTAAGAAAAAAATCTGCTGCTAATATAATTAGTACATATTCTCTTAAGTGCACTGATCACCGGGAGTAAGGATTGAAAATGTATTAAAATATTTTGAGTATGTTTATTTTTTCAAGAACACAATACTGGATTTTATCATAAAATTTTATCATAAATCAAGATATATTACAGATGTCTTATAGAGACGAAGCTGTTATACATATGGGAAAGTGGATATGGAAGTCTTTTTGAGTGTTCACAGGGCTTACGACCCATCGTACAGTTGGCTTAAGTGATCATATTACACAATGTAACGTTCACCAATTCCACCCGTGATTGACTACCACATCCATAAAATTTTTGGAAGTTATATATATGTTTAACTCCTTGTTTCGTATGTGGGTTGTATTTTTACTACTGCCACCTGCAGTCGAAAAGTTTTGTCATTCCCATCAACGAATACAGATGTAGGTGTGCACATTAAATACACATGTACAACTTCCGAAAATTTGATAGATTTGGTAGTCTATCACAGGTGTTATCGGTGAACGTTACATTGTGTAAAATGATCACTTTAGTCAGCCGTACTATGGTCGTAAGCTCTATTAAAACCAAAAAAGACTTCCATACCTACTTTTCCATACAAAAAATAGCTTCGTCTTTACGAGGCATCTATATTATATATGTATCTTGAAAGGGTATTACTTTTATTTTAAAATTGGCAAATTGTTAGAAAGCTGTTGCCTATCGCTGTGTATACTTTGTGTAGAAATGCGTTTTTTTTTTGTTTTAAGCATTACTGAACAAAAAATTGTTGTTAATTTTTTTCTCAAATTATAAATTTCCTACAAGCCTAAATATCTGGCATAACTGTACATTAACATCACTTGTCTTTTACAGGTGCAAATTACATTTAGTGTTATTTAAAGCAATAAGAAATTTTCACTGGTGCAAAAGGTGATATTATTCTTAAATAAGTCATAGATACATATATATGAAGGTTTTTCAATTAGCGACCTCTCAGAAATTATGCCTTGTTAGATTATGCCTTCTTTCTGTTTCTTTTCTGGTGAATTTAATGTTTTTTACATATAATTAATTATTTTTAGTGTTTCTATGATTTATTTGTTTTAATAAATTTTCAATTTTTTGCTTATATTTATTTTACAATACATGTATTTGAATACATTACATTATTTACAAAAACCTATACCAAATATAAAAAGTTTTATTAAAAAATAGATTAAAACCATATCCAACTAAGTAATCTATCAAAGTTTAAATATTTTTCTTTCTAAAACATGGGTTATTCAGAAAATAATTTAATATTCAGGTCGTCCCAAACAAAACATCCAAAATATATTTATAGGTAAGTATAATATAAAATTATGAACAAATATATTGCATATAATATTTGAAATGAACGAGTTCAGAATTTGAGTAGGTATTTATTTAGGTAAAAATATTTTTTCTTTCTTGAGAATAGAGCATTTTAGACCAAATTTCATAAGAATAACATTTTTAATGCTGTGTTACCTACTTGTTATCAAGTAGGATAATTTTTCCATTATATTAAATGTTGAATATTAGCGAATATTAACATCTAATTTCTTAAATGTAATTATTCAGATGATTAAGATGTCACATCCTACACAAAATAAAATTTTCTTCTAATTATCGAGTGATCGCTAAATGACTATAATAGCACGAATTATAAACATAAATTTAAAAAGATTAATACATTAACAGTAATAACATGATAAAACAGCTATTTGAACGAAAATAAGTAAATCTTTTAATATGTCTTTATTTTATCAATAGGTATATAATATGGGATATTTTTGTAATATTATCTAAATTTACCTTTACCACAAAAAAGGTAGTTATACAAATGTGAGTACGGAATAAATAAATAAAATAAATTATTATCAACAAAAATCTTACAGTAAAAATAAATAATAAATTATTAACAACATGGCTTTATGCAAGTGTCGTTTATTCAAAAAATGACTTATGACTATCACAAGAATATAAAAGTTATACAACTGAAAGAAATAAAGCAGTTTTGCAGTTTATTTAAATTGCTTATGGAAAAATAAAGCTTGTTTTTAAGTAAGCTATGCTTGATTGAGTGCGTTATATACAAAGTGTTTAAGTGTAACATATTATGTATTTATTAATCGTATGTAGTATAAATATTTATGATATTTACCTGTAAATAATAATTATTCGTGAAATAATTATTTGTCGTAGGTAAAAATACATTTTTCATCATCACTACAAATCTAGCTTTGAATAGCACGCGATTAAAGTAATTTTTCAACGTATTCGTAAATAAAATTGTTTCTTTAAATAACAAATATTGCCCATGGAAAAATAAGATACCATCTGATAATTATATCGAACCGAAGCATAAATTTCAAAGTTTAAAATATTTTTTCAGCAGAATTTAATTTATAGATAAAGAGGTTATTTTTTTCTAAAATGTCGCTATATAATTTAGAGTACCTAATTACGTAAACTGTTTCCTGATTGCCATCTAGTTACATATATTATAATTTAGCTCCTATATTTTGTTATAGGTATTCCAGTAAAAAGTTGTTAAAAATATTACTTTTATATAAAAATGTGTGTGACACAGTTTTAAAAAGATAATTATTGACAGAACTTCTTCCTCCAAGGCCATGAAATGTTAAATTATAACTATTTTTATTCAAATACAGTTCATAATAAAGCTAAAAATAAATAAATAAACTTTTGCAAGGTATAAATAATATATTTAAATACAGGCGTCAGGGATGTTTTTATTTTTTATTTTACGATTGTATAAATATTCTACCACAGGATGCAGTGGGTACTTGAGTACCCCAACCCTAGTGTCTGTGGTTCAATTGTATTTTACAGTCTGGCAACTCTAGAGAATTCAAATTTGGCGCCAACGGTCATGTCTGGCGGCATTTGAATTCGGAACAGTCGTGCCTCCTGATGGCCGCCATGACGTCAGACAGGTGCGCAGACACCGAGCTCGCCACTGAAGGGTGGACCCTGAAAAAAATAATTAAAACATTATTAAAATTAGTTCTTTTGGTATTGTATTGGTAAAATTCTTTTAAATTCAAAAACAAAAATAGGTATGTTGGAAAAAAGCGGGATGCATGAAATAACTTGCGGAGACTGTGATAAAAAAATATATGGGCCAAACCACTAGAAACTTAACTTAAAAAAAATAACAATTTCTTCAAATTTGCCAATCATATGATTACACTAATCATTCTGTCGATAGTCACAAATTAAAATTACTCCACTCGATCCCTCATAGAGGAATAGTTTGGAAACCGTTGAAATTCTAAAAAAATTGAATTCTAGAAACACATTAATAAATAATATCACATTTCAGTCCACTTCACCACTCCTAGAGCTGTTCGAGGAAAAAATACCCTTCCGCGCCGCGCGCCCCCCTGACCTACCCGATTAGATTGATAAATGTTAGTTATTATCTATAACTGATGATGAGAGCCACTGCTCCTCTCCAAACTATAGTAGTAATATAATAACTCCTATTGTGTGGGTGTCTTACAAAGTAAAGTAAAACATATTTTAAATTAGATCTTTTAGATTTATGAGTAAAAATGTAGCCAGTGTAGTTCAAAGTCATAATTTTTTATAAATATTAGGCTTCTAGCAGCACAATAAAGGGTTTTCTCGGGCTACCTTTAATTCCGGATAACGCAGGCCTATTAAGAATGATACACAGTCCCTAGATAAGGATATCTGCAAAAAATGGTTTTCTCAGGGTAACTTTTATTCAGAATAACACAGGCCTTTAAGAATGATACACAATCTCTACATAAAGATATCACAAGAAAGGGGTTTTCGAGGTGCCTTTTATTCCGGATAACACAGGCCTTAAAGAATGATACACAATCCCTACATAAAGATATCTAAAAAACAGGTTTTCTCGGGTTAACTTTTATTCCGGATAACACAGGCCTTTAAGAATGATGCACAATCCCTACATAAATATATCTACAAGAAAGGGCTTTTCGAGGTGCCTTTTATTCCGGATAACGCAGGCCTATTAAGAATGATACACAGTCCCCACATAAGGATATCTACAAAAAATGGCTTTCTCGGGGTAACTTTTATTCAGGATAACACAGGCCTTTAAGAATGATACACAATCTCTACATAAAGATATCACAAGAAAGGGTTTTTCCAGGTGCCTTTCATTCCGGATAACATAGGCCTATTAAGAATGATACAAAGTCCCTACGTAAATATATTATTTAACAAACACATATTTGGCAACATAAATATTTTGAACAGGTGCCACTCAAAGGCTGGACCAAAAGAGCAGCCGCCATTCTAGAAGCGACCATGTACGCGCGCATACGTAGCAAGAGCTGCCATCTTCACGACCATAAACGAGACTTTCATATTTACGGTCTGATAAATTACCAACACCATGTGACAAATTATGATTGGACGCAGGCGCGACCAAAATCGCATTAGCTGACTCCGGTTGTCATCTCCCGACTGAGATTTCACAAGACTTGTAATTTAAATAAGATCGTCACCGCAGCCGTGTTCTATCCTAGTATTTTTCTTTGTCTTTGTCTGCTGGTCTGGTCATTTTCTGGTCTTTTAATCAGTCTTGCGAGTTGTAGGATGGCTTCTTGTTTGTTCTCATCTACCTCCGAAGACGATTTTCCTTCACCATTCTAGCAATCCGAAATTCCGAAAGCCCTTCCAATAGGACAGGTAGAACCGTCATTAATATGGCCAGTACATCGAGTTGGAGATCAGTCTCTTCCTCGGCAGATACTACCAACTTCTCCAGATTATCTTCTTCTCTGCGGGCAACTCAAACCATGTACCAAGAAAGGTACGTTAGTTCATGTCTCTATATTTTGGTGGTCTACGGCCAAGACCCACCTACGGTCTCACTCATCATCATTACTGTTATATTATTTATTGAATTGGCGTCAACTTTGTGGAATGACATATTTTAACTATATATATATATATATATATATATATATACAGCACTTGTCTAAGACGACTTGTGAGTTTATGACTACACGATCAGTTTCGACAACTACAGTTGTTGTCATCAACGGGCGATTATATAATCATATATTATTTATTGAATTGGCGTTAACTTCGTGGAATGACATATATTAATTATATTTAAATATAGCACTTGTTTAAGACGTCTTGTGACTTTATGACTACACGACTAGTTTCGACAACTACAGTTGTTGTCATCAACAGGTGATTAGGTATATATATGTAATCACCCGTTGATGACAACAACTGGAGTTGTCGAAACTAGTTGTATAGTCATAAACTAACAAGTGGTCTTAGACAAGTGCTATATTAATATATAATCATTACTATTGGCTGTATAGCCGATAGTGAGGATTATGAGTGAGAGCTAGTGCAGACCTAGTGACATAAGTGACCTAGTGAAGACCTAGTATACAGCCAATAGTGATGATGATGAGTGAGACCTAGTGAAGACCTAGTGACATAATCCTAGTGCAGACCTAGTATAGAACCAAGTATAGAGCCAATAGTGATGATGATGGGTGAGACCTAGTGAAGACCTAGTGACATAATCCTAGTGCAGACCTAGTATAGAGCCAAGTATAGAGCCAATAGTGACGATGATGAATGAGTGTTTATTATGGATACATAATTCTACATAACAAATGTGCGTTTTTTGCTCTTATTTCACTTTGATTCCATTTCGCAAGATTCATCGACGAAAGGGAAGAGCCGGTCTGCATACAATGTTTGGACACGAGGCTGCAAAAGCTCATGAACACACATTAATGGCATCTACGTCACTTCCGTTAACCGGGCGCGGAACTTTCACTGCAGCCAGACAGGATAATGACACTAACGGGTGCCACAGATAAATCCGCGCGGAGCGGCCGTAAATCTCGGATCAAAGAGTCCCGAACGGTCCGGCCGGTATCAAAATATTAATTTAATAGAACCTGTTTGTGCGGAGGCTGCGTTCTAGGCTAACAATAACTTTTACATCTCGCCGTGGGTAAACAAAAAAATTCCGCGGTAAACAAAGAAGGTGGCGGCTCGTGGCAGACAAGGTCTCTGCTTATTTATTTAGTTACTTACTTTATATATATTGGTGCAATACAGTACATGCATAGAAGCTTTTCAGATTACAACGAATAAGTTATAGAATCATGTACCAATGACACGGATGACACAATGTCAGAGAAATAAGACAATTACTCGTGGCGTCTGATTGCTTGCTTGTCTGACGAAAAAAAATTGGATCTATTTTTAACCCTTTTCCCGTGATCCAATCGAGCTGAAACTTTGCAAGCAGACCCGTGGTAACGATCAAGAAGATCTATCAAATTTTCGTTAAATTTTTTTAATAATTATAGCATAATTTTGGATTTTTCAAATTTTTAATGGTTTTTTCATACAACTCAGTAAATTGTATGAAAATACTCCGACGCATCTGGTAATTAGAAAGGGAGTATTGTAAAAACTTGATTTTTATGGGTTAGTTTTTTTTATAATCTGAATGTATCTACTGAACATGGCAACTTATAAAATGCAATATTTTTAAATTAATTAAAAATAAATTGTAGATAAAATATAATTAAGACTCACAATATGAGAAAAGTGGATGGAAGACTCTTATACGATGGCTCAGGGCTTACAACCTGTATCACTCTACATAATGCAACGTTCACCAATTCCATCGTAAGAACGTCCACACATTATCAAATTTTTCTTCTTCTTCTTTTTCTTTTAGTATGACTGTTGACCTGTGCTACAGACAATTACCTCCTGGGATGACGAGGTCCAGCTATTCCTCCATCTTTTCGGTGGTCTTCCCGGTAGGATTTAAAAATTCATTCACTTTGATAAAAATCATTGAAAGATTTGGCTTTTACTTATAATTTAAAATATGCTTCACTTTGTAATACACACAATATGAGTTATTGAATTACTACTATAGTTTGGAGAGGAGCAGTGGCTCTCATCATCAGGTATAGATAATAACTAACTTAAATACAAAATTTATCAATCTAATCGGATAGGTCAGGGGGGCGCGCGGTGGGGAAGGGTATTTTTTTTCCCAAAAAGCTCTAGGATTGGTGAAGTGGACAGACGTGTGATATTTTTTACTAATGTGTTTCCAGAATTCAAAATATTTTAGGATTTCAGAGCATTCATTGCATCCTCTATGAGGAACCGAGTCGTCACAAATTAAAATTACTCCACTCGATAAGATTAAAGCTTGTAATTTCTGCACGGTTTTGATCATTTTATTTGACTTGTATCAAAGTGAACGAACTTTTATTATTCGATATAAGTTACTTTCATGATTCTCCAACGTTTTAAAGGAGATAGGACAGAAATATTCAAAAATAAATGCTAAGTTCGAGGTCGCTTATCCCGTTTACTGTTGACACTTCACCCAAAATGTAAAGAATATATTTTGCTCAAAATCGAATAAAGAAGACTCTCTCGAAGTTTTTACTACTTGCTACGAGAAACCGTGTATAAATAAAAAGAACTTTATCTCTGTAAAACATGGACAGATTTGGAGCAGAAGATTTCAGAATCTTATAATAAAACATACGCAGAGATATCATATTTTATGTTTTAATTAAATGATCACCATAAATAATCTCGTCAATGTTAACGCCAAATCCGTCAATAATATGAAACATATTTCTTATTATATATTATGATTTCATGTTTTAGAAATTGTGCTGTCACCAGCGCATCGCTATTTTTTAGCAATATTATCATTTTTTTTATCTATTCAATTGAACTGTACATAATGGTGTTAATTACATATCATATATTTGAAAAACAGAATGAAGTATTAACACTTACCCACTTTTAATAGAGAATTTAATTCTCGTGTTTAAAAGTAAGGGGCATTGTCATATACGTATGTAGGTATATGTATTGTTAATGTAATCATTAATAGCATTATAATAGAAATACAATAGTGAAAAAAGATATAATGTAAGACATTAGATAAAGTTATAAAAATTAAGAAGGTATTTTAATAAAATTTAAAGTATATATGATTGTTTTTGATAAGATTTTTTTTTTTCATCGCGTTATCGTGATCAATTTTTACAGAAGATTTTTTAATTTAGTTTTGAAATTTCTATAAATTTTTTTCTGTCTTCATTTCATTATGATTTAACTTTGCCCTGAATCCAACATTGAAGAGACACCGCCATCACCACAGGTTATTACGTTCATCACCAGGGTTGGCAAATATGTTCGGCTGATTCTAAAATATTAAAGCATAAAAATATTAATTTCGGTAAATATCTTTGGGTATTCATAGGGCTTACGACCTATCGTACGGCTGGCTTAAATGACCACTTTACACAATGTAACGTTCACATTTCCACCCATGACAGAATACCACACCTATCACATTTTTTGGAAGTTGTATATATATTTAAGTTTTACAACCCGTTTCACATGTATGTTGTAATTGTCACTAGCGCCACCGGGCAGCGTCTAAAGCTTTTTCATCCCCCTAATCAAATATAGATGTCAGTAATGAGGTATCTACATTTTTTGATTTAGAATTTTTTAAGCAATATTCTTTATGTGTGTATATGAGGTTCCACCGAATCATTAAAATTACACTAGAATACGCCTGGAAACTATTTCAATTTTTAATCACGTTTTAGACCAGTTTTTTACATTCAGTGTATTTTGATTTTGTCCAAATTTTTCATCCAGTTAGCAATCCAGTCTCGATACATTAATTTCAATATTTTTAATTTCAGTATTTACGAGACAAAATTGAGTTAAGATTCGTATAATTTCACAACTCGTAATTTCCCATCCCTTGATTCCCGGCGATTCGCATCGGGAACAGTATCTAGTACGTCTTAGTTATTTATCACTTCTTTTTTAAATGTTTGTTTGTGTGGCAAGTCTTTTCCATTGGTCAGTATTTGTTCTAGTTAGATTAATATGGTAATTTTGATGTACGTTTTTTTTTAAATTCTCTTTTTGTTTACATATCATTACAATGTGTTAATTGAATTATATTATTACACTAGCTATAACTCGTAAAAAATGACGAACTTTTATTATAATATATATATTTCGGCCGCCAGTTGAGGCTGTGAGAACAGCGCTATCTAGAAGCTTGAGCTAAGTCGTGGTTTTTTACAAAGTGATTTTATTTAACCAAATTTTGGTTAAGAAGTATGTATGTATCTCAAATCTTGAGAAAAGGGTCTACCTGAAAGGCTTATGCTCAAAATGGGCGTAAATACAACAGAATTTAAATGTATACTAAATGAAAGTTTAATACTAGTACTTCATTTCATACTATGACAACAATCACGAAATACACCGGAATACGGAGGTGGAGGTCATTGAACATTAAAAGTTTCTGTAGTATTCAACAACACTTTAGGCACAGTATAATGAATACATACAGTATGTTATCTTGGCAGTGTCCTTGAAATAAATACCTACGGCCGCTTGGTACTTAAACTTGGTTAAAAACGCACCAGGGCTGCTCATTGACTCACTCTTTATGGTTTGGGGTGCCATAAACTGACCTAAATGTATGCGTGGGAGCGTCTCACCCTGCTTGCGTCCGTACGTTACTGCAGCCCTGCGGCGACTGAGCAGTTCGAAGTATACCGAGATTTCGAAGGGTGTCGTTTCGGCTGTTTGTATGAAGATATAATACTGTATGCTTTACTATACTGTGCTTTAGGGTAATAAAAATAGTATAAGTGCATGACGAAATTACGCTATTAGTTTACTCATGTACCGCTATCATTATGCCAGGTAGAAAAATAACAAAAGGAGACACGAGGGAGGCCATGTTCGTTATCTGTTGGATATAATAGTTGATGAAGAACTTTTTGTATCAATGTATAATAATTACATAATGAGTAATAGTTTTTGTGTTTGATTTCGCTCTGGTCATTTTCAAGTCAGTTTGGTAGTCCTAACAATAAATAGTAGTTACAATTCTGTTAGTTTTACGCCCAGATTACTGAGAAACTTGCCCATCATCCTTTATGATGTTTATAATAATAAGTAGTAGCAAGTGTTAGTCAAAGCTACACCAGAGCTGATGGACTTGTAGCAGTAGACCAGGTGGACTCGCTACATGTAGAGTCGGAGTATCGCAGACTTTAAATGTGATAAACATGCAACAAACACGTGCTTCGATTGGTGGTTCTGCCACGAAGAGCGGAAGATCAAGGTTAGATTGGGAAATTGCTTCGCGCAGCAACGATTGGCCATCGCTGGGTCACACATTCACCTGTCGTTGGTCGAAATGCTCAAAGTCACGCCGCCCGCTGGCCAGCGATTACTTTCGCCACCAGCTCGCGGGGCGGCCCGGCGCAAAAAGCGCTAATGTTCCGACATTCCTCTTTCCTCGACCGTCGGCATCATGACCGTGTCACGGAAAAGTTTTCTATTTCGCGCAAACAGGGAAAGATCCAAAATAAACGGACTTCACGCCAAATCGGTTTGCAGTGAGAAAGCAACACGTACCGTCACGGAAGACGGCGATAATCTGGCCTTCTAGAAAGTTCATGGGTACGAAGATACCCTGAAGACGAAGCGTTGTTGTGACGCGTGTATTTATGAGAGATTTATTACGGAGATTGGTCTTTAAAGTGCGTAAAGGACCGTACAGAATCGAACGCGAAGATCTGAAAGAGGCATTATCACACCACCTTTAAACAAACCACAAATCAATCATAAATCATAACGTCTCTTCAGAATTGCAAAAGCAAAGGGCGACTGCTGAATTGTAAGCAATTTCAAAACCTCACAATACCAAACACTAATTAAACATCAGGGATAGCCAGAGGTAGAGTTCTTTTATGAGCAAAGCTCCTATATCGGCCGTAAACTTTCACCACCCGAATTGGCATTGTTTTTATTTATTTATTTTTATTTTTTTATTTATTTATTTATCTTCATCTTGTTACATGACAGGAGATGGAGCCTCTCATCTCACTAGGAAGAACCTGTGCCGAGATGAGCAGCTGAACAATATAGTTAGAACAAAAAATAATAAAGATATACAACAAAATACTGTATAACTATAAAATTAATTAATTAATTAATTGAGTATATAAATATAAAATGTGGATAATAAGAACAGAATATACTGTAAAATACAAAAGCAATAGTGAAAGTAGAGTAATATATATAAAAATCATATGCATGGATAGTAACAAAATGTATATATAATAGCACAGTTAAAAGTATATTTAGGTATGTACCTATATAAGAGAATTAAATGAATGTTTGTGTATATTAAATAGTGATAAGAAATGAAGTTTAATGAGCAATAAATTATGACCTGTTTTCGGCAGTTGGGTATTTGTGCAAATGCAGGTGACAACAATGTCCTCTCCAATAGTGTTGTGTAAAAAGTTAAGAGTAGGGTGTCCACACTGACTATGACAGAATGGACACCAAAGACATTTGGATATCACTTCCATCAGTCTGCATAACACCCTTAACCATTTTTTTAAAAAGTGACAGAGTGTTTGCACTCCTAATATTTTCGGGAAGAGCATTGAAGAACAAAGGAGCCTTGTAAAAAAAACTTCTTTGTCCAAACACTGTCTTGGCACTTATTGGCTGATACATTAAAGAAGTGGACATTCTAGTATGGTGCATTTTAATGCTAAAGTATGCTCCTCGCTTCTGTCGGATGTGCGTGAGAAAAGAGGAACCTCAAAGCGTGAGAAAAATACCAGATCCTGCATTTTCATTACGGGGAATTTGCGATAAGAAGAGTTTCTAGAAGACAGGATATCCTGGCTTGAGATTGACCCTACAATATTTCGAGATCCAATGTAATTGCAAACAAGATAGTGATCGAAAGCATGATCGCTAATACTAGATATCCGGACAAACACTAGAAGAAAAAGAATATTGCTATCGCTGAATGCAATTTAAATAATTATATGAGTACAATGGATGTTGCATCTCAGGATGATATTGTAAACCGAACCGAAAATCTCTTACGGCGTATTTTCGCATAATATTGACCCACTTCCGATTTTTGAAATTCTTCGCGAGGAATGTCCGCACCACTCACGTGTTCCGTTATAACAAGAGCAGACAGGTAGGCGCAGGTACCGGGCACGGGAGGTACGTGGGCAGGTAGGTGCAGCACCTCGGCCACCCTAAATATCGGCTGGAGTGCGCATTAACGAGCGGCGAGGTATGCACCAGTTTCGGAGACCAGAAATAATAATTGGCCGTGAAAGGATGGCTCTTGTTCATGCCGGCATGCGACGTCGGCATTCCACCGTTCAGTAATGAAACAACATTCTATATTGACATTTCTGACGAATTCCCAGGTATGTTTGATGTGTGTACATCACCTCGCGCCTCTTGCAAGTCGATCCCTCACGACTGAGGATCGTGATCTCTAGATGCTAGCATTGTTACCAGAGTAGTGTTTTCCTCTTGATCTGTCCAACGTTTGAGGGATCTTCCTCTTCCTTTTCGACCACACCAAGCTTCTCTGGGCTCTCTTCTCTTCTAGAGAGATGTCCAAAAAATTGGAGGATTTGTCTCGATATAGAACACCGGAAGACTGCGTGCGTTCTTCCTCACACTTCACACTGGTGACCATCATACCCACTATCTACACCAATTCTGACAAGGTAGCTACCTCGACATGATTTGAACACGCAACCAATTGATTAATCGTATTTTTTAATATATTTATGGGTACTCTTACGGGATTTTATAATATTTCATTGGGAGAGCTGCAAGGATCAGTTCTAGGGCCGCTCTTTTTTAATATTTATATAAAATTTTATTTTATTCGGGAAACCTAACACCATATTTATAATGCGCCTAACAACAGTATAAAAATAAAGGAAACTCCACTACATATCCAAATTACCATGCACTAGAAAAATGATAGGGAAAAAAAAATTGAATTTAATTTGACTGCAATTGATTATTGTGATATTAAAAAATCAAGCTCCTAGAATATGTGTTGAAATGTAAGGAGATTCTGTAGAAAAGTGAGTTCCATTTCGCATTTGTTTTCAATGTAGAGAATTTATATAGCGAAAGTTTATTTATGAAATGATAGTTGATTAATTAAAGCACCATTTAAATAATACAATAATATGGCCGAGGACGCATAATCTTGATTAAAATCACACAACACTCAATTAATGAATATATGGAAATAACATAAATTAGGTAGTAGGAATAGAGGACGTCCGCGAAAGACCTGGCCTGGTTAGATTAACCAAGTATTTTTACAAGCCCTTTTACTAGCTTCAACAACCAAAGATCGTGGTTTAGTGGCAATTCTCCTAGCATTAGAATGACATGTCCAAGACACCTCGATCGTGGTCTTTTTTAATTCTGTACTAAGCAGTTATTCTATATGTTAATTTGTAACCGGGATTGTGTGCTCGATTCTATGTCTTTGTTCTCTACAACTTACAATTATTTACCATGATAAAAATTCTATAATTAATTAACAACCATATTCACAAATATGTATAAATTTTAATTAGTAACTTTAACAAGGAGAAAGTAAAAATGTCGATGATCATAGGTACATTTCACTTTTTTAATAAATTAATTAGTAGCAGCGTGATATAATTATTTCTTACACACTGAACCCAGGAACGTAAAACTGTGATCACGGCCATAAAATGATGTTCCAAATAATCACCATTAAGACACGAGGTTTAATGAGATCCACAAGTGTTGCAATAATTTATTAAAGATAGTTAATTTCACTGAGAATTATTGAAACGAAATTTATAAGTACGAGTATGCGTAAGTGGGCGGGTTTAATTATTTTTTCACTTTAATGTTTAACGCAACGAGCCACGAGGCCCATTTACTGTAGCGCAACGAATACAAAAATATCGAAGCCTAGAAAATGAGATAGACGTATTGTGACCTCACCGGGAATCGAATTCAGAACCCCTGAAGAGTATAAGAAGACAGTGCTGCATTCACTGGACTAAGAGTGAATGAGAAATTTTCCAAAAAATGTAATGTAATGCCTACTATAGATTTTTATTTATTTCTTTTAAATTTATTTATACATATGAATGAAGGTAGTTGCTTCACTAGACAATGTCTGTTCTGAAGCAACTACCTGTACAGTTTTTTTTTAAGTTTGAACATTAGCAAGATATAATATATATAAAACACATATATACACACATACATAGAAATATACACTCATATACATATACATACACACACACACATATATATATATATATAATATTAGAAATAAGATTTATATATTGTCTGTAAGAAATAAAACACAAACAAAAGACTATATATTAAAGAATTATACATTTAGACATTGTATATAGGGAGTAAAATCATTCAAACAGAAGCCAACAAAGCGGTTACCAAATGTAGGCAGACTACAAAACGAAAGCAATGTGTCATATGTGACAGCTTTAATTTCATTGCAAAACAATTTTGTGACTATATTAATATGGACTGTATTGATATGGCTATATTAATATGGATGACACATTGGTCTCATTTTTTGTCCTACCCACACCAAAGAGCCACCTTGTTATTTGCTGCTTGAATTCTTTTAAGACCTTAAAACCCTTTACGTCTAATGGCAGGTTATTGTATATTCTTGGAGCACAAAAAAAGAAAAATCTCTGTCCGAACTTTGTGTTCATTCTCGGCACCGTGAAGTTTCCACTTATCTTGCTCCTTGTATCCCTGGCCTCTGAACGTGCATGTGTGGATAGGATCTTAAAAAAATTAATTAAGATAGATCTGGTATACAGCCGCCGTACGTCCAACACCTTAAAGGATCTAAATAGCTCTTCAGACTCATATCGAAGCGTCTTCTTGTTTATCACCCGAAAAACCCACTTCTGAGCCTTCACTACAGAATCCAATAGATGGTAAAAAAACTTTTCGTAATGTTTTTTCACGGACTTTCTTAACTTCACCTGTCTATCAGACGTACAATATCATAATCAATATCTGGCTCCCAAGTTGTATGTCTACATTTTCTGGTATTATGTTTATGCTTATTCCTATTATATGTTATGTTATATGTCACATTTATTTTGTTTTATTTGTCTCCATTTCAGATCTCTGGGAGGCCATCTTGTAGCATCCTGCCTTACAACTTGTTCTGCCCATTGTCATTTTAGCTTCGCTACATGATCCATGATATCCACTAATCTAGTTCTGCGCCTAATTTCAATTTACTCTAAGCATGGATCTCTCCATGGCATATTCAATGACAAAGTCACTTAAAACGAATTAAACTTAACGCTATTATTTAAATCACCCTATTTCGCAATACGTCACTTCGCTTATGAATACCTTATTATCGCTGGG
This sequence comes from Agrypnia vestita, assembly GCA_016648135.1. Lineage (NCBI taxonomy): Eukaryota > Metazoa > Arthropoda > Insecta > Trichoptera > Phryganeidae > Agrypnia > Agrypnia vestita. The sequence continues at coordinate 16,964 of JADDOH010005865.1, forward strand.
TAATACATATTTATCGCTCGTTGAATATTCAATGCTCGCACATAGAAGTGGCACTGGTTTATTTCGCCACTTTGTGATTAATCATTTCGTTTATCTCACGACCGGCCACCCTGGTCGTCGCCTCGCGGCTCGCGGCCGAGTTCACACTGAACGAACTGTCAAAACACGACACAACTTGCTCCGCTGCTAGTTCCGTATTTATACCCAAATGCTGGTGTTTTCGAACTTTCTAGAAGGTTCTCGTCGCTTTTAGGCTGTTCTAGTCATTTCTAGACCTCTCCCGAGGGTTGTAGATAATTGGAGACCGTTTTAGATCCTGCGATAGTGTTGTGCGCTATTCCTTCTTCTCGCCGTTCCATGACAATATTCAATTACACTACCATCAAAACCTACTTCCTACATTTGTATGTAAGTGCATACCTTCACTTGTCGATGAGAGGTACTGATTCTCTCGAAACTCAAGTAGAGTCATTTTTCAAAGTTATTTTAAACGAAGATCATTAAAAAACTAACCCATAAAAAACAATTTTTTACTATACTCCCTTTCTCATTTACTAGTGGAAACTGGTTTGGCGCTTAACCTACGCGTTGGGCTTCGGTCGGGCGACGCTACGAAAGGGAGTAATAAAAATTTTACAAAAAAAAACTACACAATAATTATGTTCCGTGTCTACCAGATGCGTCGGAATCTACATACAACTTACTGAGTTGTATGAAAAAACCATTAAAAATCCAAAATTATACTATAATTGATAGATCTTATTGATCGTCGCCACGAGTCTGCTTGCAAAGTTTCAGCTCGATTGGATCACGGGAAAAGGGTTAAAAATCGATCCAAAGTTTTTACGTCAACCAATCAGTCAGACGCCACGAGTTAAAATAAAGGGAGTAAAAAATAAATAATATTGATAACTCAAGTTTCATTTTGTTGCAATTACAGCACATTTGTCCGTCAGATAACGCGACGTGGACAGCCTCCAAAACGTATTTTTCCGACGTTGCTGAAATAAAGGAATCATCGAGTTTTCAACAATCCGCAAAAATGAATATTGCTCACGCATCCGGCACGCACTCGCGCCTGCGCACTGAGGCGCGACCCGGCCGGTAATGAGGGCCGTTTAAATTTTAAACGCAGACCTGTAGAAAGCGAACTTGAAACCCACATATTTGGACCGCTAAATAAACGGCGAGTCGCTATTGTCTCCGAGACATGAGATATGGGAAATAATCTGAGCGTGCGCGCGCGCGCGTCTCCACGTGATGTTGGGCTGGCGGCTCGGTTGACGGGGAGGCTGAGAAGATTTATCAAGCCCAATAGCAAGGCACTTGAAAATTAAGTGAAATTCGCACTTTTTGCGTATTCGTCACTCGAGAATCTTCCACTTGTCACTGGAAAATCTGATTCACGTCGTTTGTGATCAGTGCATTACAAACGATGCCGATAGGTACTCTCGTGCTCTATCACAGGTCAAAATTAATACTATAAAGACCGGGAACATTGTAATTAGAATATTGCTTCAAATGGTAAATAGTACTTTAAAGTTTTTAAAATAATAGAAGTATCTTAACACTAATTGAATTAAATTATATATGTATTGGTATTGAATGAGACAAAGTGACAGAACTTCACATAGACGGCTGAAGTAGAAAATTAGTTTACATTAAAATAGGTGGAAATACCAAATCGGTAAAAACAATATCACCCTGGACATTGATTTGTTCCATGTATCTGAGAGGGTTTTCCAAAGCAGGATGCTCTTAAACCTTTGACATGAATGATTTTATATGTTGTTTACATATTTCTCATATATTTATAACATTTACGAATTAAATTTATGTTTGTGATGAAAATGTTATACAAAAAAATTAATAAATTGAAATTGAAAACACAATATTGATTTGATTAAATCAAAAATCAATGCAAATTAAACTCTATGCCAAAATTGTGATGTGAAAAACTTATGCGTCTATTCACTTGTCAGCAAAAAATATTTCACAGTATTCACTCCTTCAGCAGACTTAAGAACTTTCTCCCAATTCACTGAAAAATAACAATTGTGTAATCCCTTCTTCTTCTTCTGCTTTATTATCTAGTGTGTTATCTAGATGTAAATACAGAGCATCCCAACAAACGTGTAACGTCTTCAAAACGTGTGTATCCGCTTCATCTTCCACATCAAAAATTCGATCACATCTCACCTTTCCATAATCATCTCCATTGGTATACAATACGACAACTTCATAACAGTCTTGTTTTATCTTAAATTTATAATTTCCTATATTATCAATATTTTTAATATTTTAAGCATTAACTTTGTGGTCAGACATTTTAACAAAATGTTATTTATGTTAGTATATAACCACTAAACATCACTTTTTGTCTACTTGTTTCGAGACAACCACTACACTGGTATGTAACCATAATATTATTTACGTACTAACACCTTCACAAAACACTCTTCACATGCGTGTTACTCTAACTTAAGTGCATGTTGGCCTTTAGTAAATTTTAAGTTAATTTGCGAAATTCACATTTCATGGCAATTGGTAAAAATTCGTACCCACTAATTAGGATTGAAGACAAGCCGGTAGGTCCAGATGGTCGATCTTCACTGATTGGAATTCGCCAACAGGAAATGAAATTTGGCCCGACGCGGATATACAAAAACCCGCCGCAGTGACGTAACATCCGCTGATGCTTTTTCTTAAATTTCCTTCCCCCTTTAGAGAAAACCAATCGGAGATTCGCAACCAGTTTCGTCAACATTCATTAATGAACATTCATTAATGTGGGAACGCCCATATATGTACAAAGATACTTCAACCCATTCTGACTCGCAGTATTCAAGGCTATTCACAACATGGCCCCTCAATATGTTACCGACTTTTGAATCCCATTTTCCGCGAATAATAGACAACTAACATTTCGTTCAGCATCAACAACTAATAGAAACTGGCTGAAACCCGTCAAAACGACGGCACTTATACATGCCGGTTCCTAAAAAATAAGTGTTTACTTATACAGGGTTATTTGTAAAACATTAATAACCTCGCAGGACTATACTCCTGCCTTGATTATGAGTCGAAAATGTTCAAGCTATCATGACCTAATATCAATAGTTATGGAGATATGTGACATCAAAGTTTGCATTTTTTCTCAATATTTCTGACTTATTTATTGTAAAACGTTGGACTATCATTACCGTAACTTATATCAATTACGAAAAATTCATTTGTTTCAATACAGGTCAAATAAAATGATTAAAACCCTGAAAAATGTTTTCCAATTGGAATTCGAAGGTTTTTATTTTTTTATTTGACTTGTATTAAAGGGAATGAATTTTTCATACTCGATATAAGTTACTGTAATGATAGTCCAACGTTTTACAAAGAGTAAGTCGGAAATATTGAAAAAAAATGCAAACTTGGATGTCGCATATCTCCTTAACAATTGATAGTAAATCATAATAGTTTGAACATTTTCGACTCATAATCAAGGCAGGAGTATAGTCCTACGAGGTTATTGATGTTTTCCAAATAACCCTGTATATAGCCAGCACTCATGATGAACATTTTTTAAATATTTCCCCTGCCGGCAGTTAAAGGTAGGTACTATTCTAAACACTGGCTACTGGGCGGAATATGAAATGGTTCGCGTTTGCTAAGTCCTATATGTATCGTATTTTTGACGAGTAATGCAGCCTTCAACTTAAAAAAATTACTTTTTTACACCACTAACTAGTTGAAAATACCAACATGTTTCGGGGGCAACGGTACCTTCATCAGGATACGATGTATACTCGCGTGCCCCGCATTTTAACAAACGTAGTCAGGATTGCCCCGGAACGAATGGTCGACGGGGCGGCGGCGGTAATTTACCGAAATTACATTATTTTCTATGTAAGTATACAAAGATGATAATTGTTTGTCATAGATAAATAAACTGGCAACAAAAACTTTTATACAATTTTTATCGTGATCAGTTTTATTTTATCTTTTAAATAAGAACATAAAAATTTTTTTACGCGCGATCACAAGTCCACATTTTTGAACATGACACATTAACTGCTTTAAAGAATCTCCGCAGAAGTCCAGCAATTTGGACCGGGGCAAGCTAGCAATATCCGCTATTTTGAAGCAAGACAGTGGATCAGGATGGGTAACGAGCAATTCTTCAGTGAATGGACATCCTCCGCATTCCCAGGACCGCTTTATGAGCGAAAGCTCCCATATCGGTCCTACTCATACGTCACCAGGTTGACAATTTTTCCACTAATGGTCCGTAAAGGGCGACGACGCAAGGTTCGGGCCACAAAACTCCATTCATTGTTCCCCCTCCAGAACTCGACACAATTTCTTTATCAAAAATACAAAGAATAAAATTTAAACAGAATGAAGGCGAGGGTGGATTGAGTGGGAAGAAGCTGCAGTGTGGGACTGGTAGAAAGGATATAAGGATACTCTCCCTATAGGGGGAGGACAAAACAGAAAACGGGACAGTTCAGTCCAGACGTCCACAGGTCACGTCCAGTCTCATCACGGAACAGCTCCCAGCGCGAAACCCACTGTTCGAGCGAACAATTCTTCAGAAAAGGATGATTCAAATACGATAAGGGTCCATACATAAATAACGTCACTCACAAGCTTCGTGACGTCACATGTATAAATAAAGTTTTTAGACTCAACTCTAACGAAAACCTTTAAAATATTAATACACACATAGAATGTTCCTAACATTGTCCAAATCGAGAACGAAGTGACTGCTATGCCAGTCATAAATAATATGAAAATGGATTCAAAGTCCGTGGACACAAGATGTTTAAATTTTTTATCGTTAATTTGTGTTATTTTTTTTTTTAAATAGAGATGCGAACACGGAATCTGTGCCACATCAATATTCTTACTATTTTCAAATTAAGCTAAACGCTTGTGCTATGAAAATAGGACTAACTTAAAGCGAGAGTCCTAACTACAAGACCAACAAATTATGTTTTGCAATATTTCTGAAATGCTTAATTTATTGTTGATTTCATGAAAAAAATATTTTAATTAGAAATATATAAATAATTTTGGAATTGCTGTTTCGATTTAATAATTTCTAAATTTTAAATTGCAAAATATGTGACATCACACGATGATTGGGGGGGGGGGGGAGGGGTTATACAAATGTGACCACCTGTGACAAGGACGGGGGGGTTCCAAAAATCATGAAATTCGTGTGACGTAATATATGGATGGCCCCTAAAAAATGCTACAAATTTTCCGTCGCGTCATGAAGCATTCCACTTGAAACGCGAAAAAGTGCCCATTGACCTAAGATTGCACGTTTAATGAGACTCAGTTGATTTAATTATGCGTGTTTAAGAAAGCACCTTTCATCTTTTAGAGATGCGAGTGATGCACAAGTGTGCATAAATAGGGCCAAGTGCAGATAAACATTAACGACGCTGCACCGAGTCGGATGCAGGATGTGATGTTTCCGGTCTGCTCATCCATAAAATGCAAACCAAGTGATCATTATCGATGCACCCGATCAATCGAGATGAATTAACGTTTTCGTTAATTATAAAAAAAATTAAATACATTTTTACGGTAAAGACCTATTCGCTGTGAAATTTGGAAAATGATAATCACAGTAGTAATGGTGAAAGTGGGGAAAAAAGCAAAAATTTTTTTTGTAAAACAGGTTGATTAAGAGCAAAATGGGAATCCATAATTACAATTTTAAAATTTTAAATTTATTTATTTTTTATGTAATTTACATTACTAACACAAATTTAATTCGTAAATGTTATAAATAATTTAGAAATATATAAACAAAAGCAAATATTAAACGTATAAAAAATCATTCACATCATTCACACAAAGGTGTAAGAGATTCCTGCTTCGGAATAGCCTCTCAGAGACATGGAACAGATCAATATCCAGAGTAATATTGTTCAGTATAACAGAAGCTCTTCCAACAGGCATAACCATTGGCAGGTTAGTCCTGTATATTGGAATGTGAAACAATTTATGCTGACGTTGTATTAGGTAATTATCGGGAATATTCAAACCAATGCTCCGCATAATTTCAGTATTATCGATCATACCGCGCAACAATCGATAAAATGCAACAATCAGATACACATTCCTTCTAGTTTGTAAGCTATTGTAGCCAAGCATACCCTGGAGGAACTCGTTGGGTGAATCTAAGGATGAAGCATGCGTAAGACAATAATGACACAGGGCGTTGAAGCAAGGGCAGATACACTCAGGACTAAACAGATAATGAGGACTTCTAGAATAAGAGAGATATGTGAGGCTGAGGACATTATATGTTGGAGTAGACAGCGAAATGGGACTGGTACGGTCATGTCCAGAGAATGGATAACACTAGACTCCCTTATATCGCACTGCATAATCAGTCTCAAGGAACCCGCTCTCGCGGAAGACCTGCCAAAAGATGGAAGGATAGATGCCACCTCACAGGAGGCGCTATCTTATGGAGAACAGACCACATAGGTCTACTAAAAGGATGAAGAAGGTGAAAGTACATAAAATATGCTATTTAAATCTCGAATTATTCGGAATAAATCAGAATATACCAACCAAGAGTACCTATTCTGGCGTGCCTTTTACATTTCTTGCTTGCTTGCTAAACGTTACACTACCCCTCTAAATATATCGCGACACGTATATTGAACTTGCATATCTCAACGCTGATTCTCTTAGCGAGACAGGCATTGTATGTAAGTTGTATACATTAAATAAATAAGTAAAACTTGTACAGGAACAAGATGATACACTTGTCTGAAACATATAACGTGTTTTTCATAGAAAATATATTCTACGTAGCTGAGATATTTAACATTTTGTTGGAAAATCATATTCTATACATGAGTGGTATGGCACATGTGTCTGATGGTAATGCTTTGAGAATGTTAGGATTTGTTCTGCGTACTGCCAGGATTTTTGAGAATACCCGCGTACTGAGAACTCTTCACAACTCCTTGGTGCGAAGTAGATGCAAGAGAGGCTCGATGAGTTGGGGGCCACATGAGAGCAAGTACTCTTTAATGGTAGAAAAAAGTCCAAAATAAGTTTCTGAGATATCTCTACATGAGAGAGTACGGGCATTATCCTCGGCTCTACCCAACCGAGTTCCTTCAGGGTATGCTTGGCTACAATAGTTTAGAGACTAGATGCTAAGATGCTAGACTAGAGACTAGACTAAGTAGATGCAAGAGAGGCTCGATGATTTGGGGGCCACATGAGAGCAAGTACTCTTTAATGGTAGAAAAAAGTCCAAAATAAGTTTCTGAGATATCTCTACATGAGAGAGTACGGGCATTATCCTCGGCTCTACCCAACCGAGTTCCTTCAGGGTATGCTTGGCTACAATAATTTAGAGACTAGAAGGAATGTGTATTTAATTACACATTTGTATCGATTGTTGCGCGATCGATAATCCTGAAATTATGCAGAGCATTGGTTTGTATGTTCCCAATAATTACCTTAGCGTCAGCTTAGATTGTTTCACATTCCAATACACAGGACCAACCTGATGGTTTATGGTTATGCCTGTTGGAAGAGCTACCGCTTTACTGAACAATATCGCTTTGGTTATTGATATTGTGATGTGTCCGCGTGATAGAGGGTCCTAATCAAATCGAGCAGACTGTATTTAATGTCGAAATGATGTTCAATTAATATTATAAAGCATTTTATTGTATTTCAATATAAATCGTTCTCCTGGTCACGGTAAGCACTGTGATGATCTTGCGTGATAGTGGGTCCTCGTCAAATGACGGTGTTTTCTAGAGATGCTTTCTATTATATGAAAAATATTATACAGTCGTAAAATAATTGACGCGAGTAGTATTTATTATTATATTTTTCATTCTGATCTTATACGTGAGCGCGCGCGATTGAGCGACAGGATGCAACCGGTCGACTTCAACCATATGATGTAGCGATACAGTTGTTAAAAATTAAATATTCAATACAGAAATATTACTACTACTAAAATTCAACTTTTCATATGAAATAATGTTCTATACTATCAGAAATTATTCTATACGATAAATTAACTAAAAATACGTATTAACTGAAAATAATTATTATTAACTGGGAATAATTATTCTGTGAAAATTGCGCTTTTGAATGCAATATTAACTAAAAATATTAACTAACATCTTGGGTTCGCAGACGAAATTGGTAATACCTAATGCCCTTTGCATTTACTAAGTATATTACCTAAATAGCCACAGCTATACCATCCTGTCCGTCAGGGACGAAACATAAAACACAGTTATATTCCTAAAAGTGCTACCTCTTACGCGACAAAAATACCTATTGCAGTCGGGCTATGAATATGAACTATTTCCGCCTCATAATGGCGCCTGGAACCAATACTAAAAACCTCACTAGAAATAATAAATGCGACTAAATCTCGATAAATACAATATATACTATTTGTAATACGTCGTTGAATTGGCACATGATTCGTCTAATGGATGAAGGACCCCGTTGTGTATCGTAATAACTTCAAATTCTTTTATAGGAGCAGTGTGGAAACAATTGCATAATATTACGTAATAAAAACATCTAATAATCTATTCATTTATGTTACAATAAAATACATTCACCAGAAGAATTCGTGTATTAGAAATAAAACATCTCCGTTTGGAAACAACCCAATAAAATCAATCGAACTGCATAAAGAGGAGAAATTCACATATTAAATAACACTGAAATTAATAATTTTAAACACTTTATATTAACATATTCTTACCTTGAATGGTGTCGTCTTAGACGTGCATGAACCTGTTCATATTAATTCCTGGGGAAAATAATACATATATTTGCTATCTACGAAATAAGACATTTTTGAAGCAAAACATCTTTATAAATAAGTAGATAAGGTCTCGGGGATGGTTTGTTCGTAGGAATTTTATAACAGCCCGTGAGTTTATATAAAATAATAGTTTCTTTGAATGCT